>UXGC01000627.1:0-73925 GCA_900480045.1 Eurytoma adleriae | reverse complement strand
TTTTTCGAGCAATATGTAGCAATGCCATTGGCTAATGAGCTTACGTTCCGGAAGAATTAATGGCAGTCGAGTGTACACCTATGATATATATAGATTCATATATAAAATAAATTTATTTAGTAGACGATAATTAACTAATCGTTTACGTATAAGCTTACATATAAGCTTTAAAAAATCTCGAATTACTTATCTATTGGTTCGCTCCAATGTAAATAATGCTTTAATAAACAATAATAGAGAATTTACGTAAATTATTAACTAACTGGTATATAAAACTAAGATTAGAAGCGTATCCGATTCAAAGGTAAAAAATGATACTATTATTTTCAGAGCTTTAAAATTCAACTTGTGATGAGCACTTTTGTTTAAAAATAAAAATATATAGCGAACTTTAATAAAAAAAAGTCTTTGTTTATTATTTACTTTAACCTACAGCCCTACATTCATAATAAAGATCATCGAGTATATATGAAATACAATTGATAATTAATCCTAGAAATGTTGGCAGGTTTTGTACAAATAGTTTGTTTACAAACAGCCTTGTTTACTGGATGTGATTAATAATCTAATGAATCAACTACACACTGATCGTCACACGTTATAACAAGGCATGAATCGAAATAAAAATAAAAATTCTGGCGGAAAATAGTAGGGTTGTAATAGTAATTGTAATAATTGGTAATAATTCGATATTGGTGTAAGCAGGCTCGTAACCGGGCTCGTAACCGTGCTCGTAACTGTCCGTGGCGCAATTAGCCGCGACTGGCGACTGCAGCGAGTCGATGACGCCTCGTGCTTTTTGCTAGTAGCGAGCAAGCAAATTGCGCCGGCAGTTTTGGCCAGCGGCAACGAGTCCCCAGGGGGCCCTTGGCTTAACTGCCGGATCGATGTGTTCTGGCTTTGCGAGCGCACCCCTGCTAGCTCCGATTGCTTCTTTCTCTGCCTCTTTCTCCTACGCAACCGCAATCCGGTAGCCGGCGGGTAACCTTCCCGCTTCCGTACTTCCGTCTATACGTCTATTTAACGCGAATCTCGTAGGCACTCTTCAATTGCTCTTCCATTCCTTCGTCCCTCCGGCCATTTACTCAAATCTTATCCATTTGCTCTTTGCGCTGACAATTCTGTTCAATTTGAGCAGAAGGAAAGGCCGGGAAGGCCAGTTTTTTTCAAAGCCTCTTCCTTAAATGCTGCCCGTAAAAGACTTGAATGCCGCTTGAATAACAGTCCAACATTTTAACATCTCCCTACATCGGCATAAGGAATTTCACAAAAGGAAGAAGGAATTTTTTTAAGAAAAGGAAGGGCTGCAACGGAACAATGGAGAAGGGAGGCTTGGAAGAAATGTTAAAAAACGCTTGCTCGATCTATCTCGATCTAGCCAGAAAGGTTCGCGCGTTCGCGGTGAAAAATTGACCGTTTGTTTTGCTCCAGCCGCTCCAGCCGCTCGAGCGGATTGTGAAGGCCGCCGAGGGCGGTGGGCTGGTGCTCACGGAAATTCCTTGGCACTGCCTCTTATCCGTCAATGGGGGTATTCCAGGGCATCCAGAGCTCCCGAAAGGCCCGACCGATAGATACTTTTATTGCGAGGGACGCTATAAAATGAGCGGCCGGGGCAGCCGGGGCAGCCCGCCGGACCGACGGCCGTCGGCGATAGGCCCGGTGAGTGTATCGACACTCGGCAGCCGATCCGAAGGGGCTAATCTGCGGGTGCATACCCTGTAATAAAACTGGCACGCTAGTTCGTTCTTTAAGGCGAGAGCTCGGCTCCGGGCCCATTTGCCCATTTGCCCATTTGCCCATTTGCCCATTTGCCCATTTGCCCATTTTTTCGGGCCTCCTTTTCAGACTTGCCCTTTTGCCGCTCGACTATTGTTCTCATACCTTGGCCCGCTTCCTTCGCTCTAACCGGACTTTGCTGTTCGTCCGTGCGCACAACGGCACAACTCCGTGTCCGACTGACCTATACGAGGGAGTTTCCCGCAAGAATGGAGGAGGCCGACGCCCCTGATGCCACGACTACTTTTGCCTACCTTTTTTATTGCCCCTTTATTCTACTCTACTCTTCGCTCTTCGGTCTTCGGTCTTCGGGGCCTCGTGTCTGTAAACAACTGACCGACCCGAGCATTGTGCCCAATCGCACGCCAATTCGAGAAAAATCTATCCCTTTCCTTAAAAAAAGGGATAAGAAAGGAGAATTATATGAAAAATCACTTTGCAAATAGTGCTACTATAACAGCACATCTTTCTCCTTTATTTCACAATGTACATGTACAGGCTGCAGCCAAAAAGATCGCTCTATCTATATACTGAAACGCGAAGGCCTTTAATGAAACTCTAGAATTTATGACTTGGTCTTTTATGCAGACCACTTGAAGAAGAAAGATATAATTTATTTGTTTTTAATGCCGGTTAAAAGATATATCTTTTATTTTACTGTAACTCTTGTGGACGCAGTATGTCATAAAATAAAATCGTAACATTCAATGTGGAGTAAACTGGTTTCCTGAATAGCTCCTTTTCTCTTTTACGCGGCCGTATTCCTTCGTTTAAATTTTGATTGTTCAGAGAATTTCGCCGCTTTAAACTGATTTTCTTAATATTTTCATTATAGCTGCACCGAGCTGTTGACGATCTTTTTTACATTTATTCGTAAACAAATAACAGAAGGTAAATTAAAAGAAAAAAGTAAGTATAAGTGAGAATTGTCACTTTTTACTGAATCGCAGAAATCACGTAAATGACAGAAATGACAGAAATCACAGAAATCACGAAATTTATGACCGACATGAAAAAATGATGGCCAGTGTGCGTTAGTCAGAGATCTCGGACGCTGGCCGCTGGGTTGCTCTTGCTGGCCTCTCCATGATGCTGTACGAATTTGATGAGATAATTTCAAAGGCGGTGTGATTCTCTAAAGGTGTCATAAAAGATCAGCGGCGATACCGATCAGCGCTTAGCTGCTCATTCACACGCTCGTACTGGCTCATAGGCGACGCCTGTCGCTCCATCCTACCTATTCGCTCTCTACCATTCTAGCAACTTTATCTGTTAATCTGTTATACGGCTGATTCAGTAGGCTCTAAAAAGGACCTTAAACTAGACTTTAGTGATTCACTTTTTTAAGACCGACCTTTCCGAAACCCACTTTTTTCCTCTTTTTTTTGTCCAATTAAAATGTTAAGAATATTTTTATTCTTATTCGAATAATAAGACTCGACCAAAAAAACTTTTTAAATGCCCAAGAAACGAGCACTACCGACATCTCGTATATGTTCTAGGAGCTTCCACCTCGACTGATAACTCTTAGCTATTAATTACCTAATCATTTAGTAATAAATAAAAAAGTAGGTTTTTTAGACTAATTAATTAGATGCACATATACTTAAATCTTGCGATTATGCACAGAAAATAAAAATAATGGACGAAGCATGTCGCGGCTAACACTGTCTGTTGATAAAGCAGATTCCTTAAAACTGATTAAATTTTTAAAAGTTCCACGTGTTTCTTGCCAATTACGACTAAAATTCATAATTTAAATGATGTAACAATTTTCTCTTTTACTTGCATTTACTTCTTTTTTGCCTTATTCTATTCAGTATCCTCTTAGAATATATGAAAATTGAAATTTAAAAATGAAATAAAATGAAATATTAATGTGTGCAAATATAAAAATTCTCCTTAGTTTATTAAAAATTAGAATATTGGGAATATTGGATTAATTTATAAATGAATTTGTAAATGAATTTATAAATGAATTTATAAATAATCGATGGAGACTTGAAGAATAAAAAAATGCGTCTTAAGTGAATAGAGTTTATGTGGAAGCGAGCTATTTAGATAAGCAGAGAGCTCAGGGCTGGTGACTCGCGTGGCTTAATCAGCTGTACGCTGTATCACATGTCGAAGCTCGCGAGTCGCGAGCCCGAGTAAAAGAGAAAAAGCAGCCAAGCCGATAAAGCGCGCGAGGACCTCGGATTGCCATTGCCGTCGCTCGAGCGCGCTCGCCAGTCACGGACGAAGCTTCAACACTGGCCGATCCCTAAATAAATTTCTTAAAGTTGCATCGGATAGATTCCTCCCGAAGTACGCACTCTCGAACGCCGATATTTATTCTCCCGATCCTACTGTGAGTTTATCACTTTTTTCTTTCTTTATTTTCTTTCTTTATTCTTTTTCCAATTGCGCATTCACAACATTCAATTTATCTTTCAACCGATCGATAAATATCAAATGAAATTTAAACATTAGCTTGCGTCACTTAATCCAGTAAGAGCTAATCGATATTACATCAAAGTTTACAGATAAACCTGAATAATAGCTGCAGTACTATTCATTTTTTACTTTTATATAATAATTCCCAATTTTTTGACGAACCAGTCGGAAACTGTAAATTGCCTGAGCTGTGACAGACTAATTTATCAGTCCATTACTACATATTTTGTCAACTCTAGTAATTATTTCCATATTTTTTATTTCAATTTCACTCTAGAAAACAATGTCTTCTAATGGAATTTTGAGTATTGGCGAAGTTAACGCATTACCAGCTGATAATTTTGAGTGGCTGTTTGGAAATGTAATCGAACATTGTCCTGATGCTGCTCCTTTAATTGCTTCTAAAAGACCATTTTCAACAACAGAAGATCTCAAAAAAGCATTTGATGATTATTTGGAAAAATTGGATACTTCAGGTAAGGATAGTTAAATTAGAAAATAAAATTTTATCCTACACATAGGTTTAAAAATAAAATATATTACGAAAGAAAAAGAAGCAGTCTTGATAAGGCACCCAGACTTAGCTGGGAAATTGGCAGATGAAGGAAAACTTACTAATGAATCACAAAATGAACAAAAATCGGCAGGTTTAGATGTAATGACAAAAGAGGAAAAGCAGACACTGAACAACAATAATTACTTGTAAGTTCAAATTAAATGCATCCTTAAATTATTTCCTTTAAAAATTATCAATATTATTTTCACTATTTTCAGATATAAAGAAAAATTTCGATTTCCATTTATAATATGTGCAAGAAAAAATAAAGTTCAATCAATACTTTCTTCAATAGAATTGCGACTGAAGAATAATAGGGAAACAGAATTACAGACTGCAATAGAAGAAGTTAAAAAGATTTGTCGAATAAGAATAGATGATTTGCTGTGGCCTGATTTGTAAACACAAATTAACAATTGTTATTTTGTGATAATTTGTTATTTTTATAAATTTTATACACAAGATATTTATTAAAAGACCTTATAAGTACAGAAAAAATCAAGGAAACTCTTTTTTAATTATATTTAGCAGTTTAAGAGCAAACCTTACAGAAATCCCAAACTCTTTTCCACAACTGCATGTGGTTGCCCCATTTGTTCTCTGAATTCAGGGGTATTCAGTATATCCTCAAATCTGCAACAAAATTATAAGTAAGAAATAATATATTTTTGATACAATTTATTAATAAAATAAAAATATACCCAATATCCTCATCGCGTCCTAATATAACATCTCTCATAATATTTGATGATGATAAAAATGGTAGCCTACCAATCTTCTCAGCTGCATTTATTTCCATTGCAAGACGCATGGGTGCATGTAATCCTTGTGTATTTCGAAGCATAAGCATTTCCATGCGTTCACTATTTTTATGAATCTGAAAAGTAAAGTTTATATTTGGATTATTACTTATTTTTAATATAATATCAAAATTTTAAATTATTGATAACATACATTTAATTCAGATGCCTCCAATGGATGAGAAAAACCTACATGTTTTCTGGTAGCACTCAATCTTAAAAATCAATTTGATTATTATTACATGTGTCAAGAAATTTTTATTATAAGAATTCTTACCCGGAAACCATAGGACTCTGAATTCCATAAGAAGAGCTATCTGAAGCATTTTCATTGAAACTCTTAGGTGCTGATTTCAAAGCTGCAAATCCAAAACTCTAAAATATTTAAAAAATAATTATTAATAACTCGAATTGTTACGCTTGTTAAATTAAACAATGTGACTTAGCATAAAAAATATAATCCTGCCAAAATGAATATATTTAAGGAAAACTAAAGAAGAAATTCTTGTATTCATAAAAATACTTGGATTTAAGAAATTTATTTCTTTAATTTACCTTCAATTAAGTAAATTTAAAGGAAAAAGTAAAACTTAATGAAAGTGTAAAAAAGATTTGTCTGTAAAATAATGAAAAAACATTTTTATAACATAACCTTTAGAGCAGTTAAATTGAAATAGATGACGACTTTGTAATTGCATTCTTGCCTTTTAATTACATACAATATTAAAAAAAATAATTTACGTACCATTTTGCTTTGGTTACTTGAAACGTTTTTTTAATAAATTATTTTGTTTGATTGATGACAGTTTGTTTCACCAATAATAATTCCGGTTTTAGCTGTCTACGAATTTGCTCGAACGAAGCAAGTCATCCTGCGGGAGCACTAAAGCAAGCACATACAGCACTGCAAAGACTGTAGCTGACTGTAGTCTACAGAGCTACCTACATTACCGACAAGCGATAAAAAAATTTGAACTTCTTCATTAATAATAATATAATACTGATAATAATAATAAAATATTTTAGTTAGCACTTTTAAAATATCAGTACTTCTATGTGTGTATATATATACACATTGTAACGTTTTAAAATAAAAAATGCAAGTATAATTAAATGTTATAAAAATTATATGTAAATATCAATTGATTATAGAATCATTAAGAGAAAAGTACTGTTATTTTGCAGTGATTTGAATGGGCTAATAAGAGATATATTAGCAGTTAAGTATAAAACTTGTCACATTCTCAGCTTTATATAGAGAATATATCGACAAAACAAATCATGCGCCCTCGTTCAAAACTATTGAACATCTGCAGGGAAATACGAGAGTGTTAAAAAGTAAAAATATTGATGCTGTACAAATTTTTAAAATTACCGTTGATTGTAACTAAAAATAATATAATTAGGAGAAAATGTCAGATAGTCGAAGAAAAAGTACTGTTCGAGAAGCTTTGAGTAAAACTTTACAAAAGCAGAAACGCACAATCGTAAGTAATAGTTTATTTGAAATAATGACTTAATTTAGAAAAATAAGAAATAAAGTATATTTTTTTTGCTTATCAATAGAAGGATAAATAAGAAATGTAAAATAATAAAAATAATAATAATAAGAAGACGGCAATAAAGAAAAGTTTTAATTCTATAATTTTAAGGTTGGAAAATTAAGAGGCAGGTATTTATTTCGAGCAGCAGTTAGATTTGTGATTGAATATAAGGAGTGGATAGGTGAAGACTTGGGACAAATAGGGGACAATGTCACAGCCAATGTTAAACTATCACAGCGGAGAAAAAGACCTGCGCAAGAAGAACTCACCGTAAGGGTAAGTATATGAAATGCCGAAAGTTATCCCGTGATTTTTGCATGCTGACATTATAGAATATTAAATTTAATATGGCTTGCAGGACCGGTCATTCCTACTTATTCCGCCAAGTAAAAGAACGAAAGATGATGTCGCTTATCTAGAAAGTTTGATAAAAGAGATAAAAGCCTTCAAAAGGTATCCGGAGGATGTTCGCGAACTCTTGGCCGGAGAGTGTAGTTATCAATACGTACCGAAAAACAGGACCATCATTCGCCAGGGCCATAATGCTCACTTTCTTTATTACATTATTCGGGGCCAGCTTCAAATAGTTAAACGCGTCTTTGATAACGTCACTGGTACTAAATATTGTTAAAAAATTGTTTTAACCTGTTTCTATAATTTTTATTTATATACGATATGTTGTTTTATTTTGTAGAAGAAGAAAAGGAAATTGATGCTGGAATTTTAGGAGCCGGTGACATGTTTGGAGAGATCTCGCTTTTGCATAAAGTTCCTCGCACGGCCACAGCAGTGAGCAAAAGTGCTGAACAGTGACATTGAAAAGATTTTTTTTTATCAATTTTTTTTATCAAGGATGCTTAAATCTTTCACGTTTATTTCATTTTTCACTTTTCTCTTTTGCTTTAGCCGGCGTCGATTTATTACTCGTTTCGCGAACTTTGTTTGACGACGAGTTGCGAACTGTCTTATTAGAGGAATGGGACGTGCTACGCGATGCTCTGCTTAATTTCAATTATTTCAAAGGCTGGGCCGACGAAACAATGCGCGAATGCTGCATTTTAAGCAAAATTCTCAGCTTCAAACCCAACGAAGTATGTATTGCTATTGCTACTGCGTATAACAACAATTACAACTATTTATTGCGCTTCTAAAGATCGTGCTGGGAGATGGAATGGGAATGGTTCATTACGTTTACTTCCTGCTTTCGGGTGAATGCCGACTTATAGAACATATGCTAGTGGAAAAAGTTTATCAAGGTAAAAAGGTCAAATACAAACTTTACAACACCAAAGAAGAAGACATAAATCCCCGGCAAAGAATTGGAAGAAGTAAAAAATTGGATTTTGATGATACTAACATGTCTTTAAGCTTGCACGAAGCTGAGTCGGGAGTAATATATATTTATCATTCACCTACTCTTTATTTATTTAGATTAATTACATTTATTTATTAACACTTTCACACAACAAAGGTGAGCGCAGACGAGTCCGTTATAGAGACCGATCATGCATCTTCAGTCGCTGACTTTATTAAAATGATTTCGGCAAGAAAATCAACAAACATTACGATGGAGCGCTTGAGCGTAATTACCATCACACTTCAAGACGTTGTCAGTTTTATTTTATAATCCATTATATTACGCTATCATTATTTTACGCTCAAGATAAAAAACGTTCATAACTATTATTTAAATATAGATAAACCAGTGGCACGAAATTACTGACGCCGTTGAGATGTTAATGAGGCAACCTTCTACAACAGATTTGAAAAAGTATCCTACAAGAGTCAAGACAGTCTTTATGCAAATTTGCCTTTTTTACAGAGGAGCTTGTTTTGGCTTAGGTAATTCAATTTAATGCCTTTCGGTAGATGCATTTAAATAATTCGTCATAATGATTATTTAGTTTTTCTTAAAATCATATTTCATTCCAACATAATTTAGGCGAACAGATGAAAAATCGACGTATTGTCGCGATTACGCCAACGAAATGTTTGTTGATTCCTCGGTATTGGTTAACGCAACACAATCGTGCTAATATCTGGGAAAGAGTGAAGAATTTTATGAACTTAAAATATCCTAACAATAAGCAGTTACTCGAGAAATACGTTGAAAATCAAGCGTAAGGATACACGTTAACGTATTACATTTCACTACGAGACTCGATCAAATTTTTTAAATAATCTATTTTTCTTTTAGGTGGGCTAAGTATAAGAAGAAATATGCACAAGATATTGTTAAGCATGGACGAACCATTCCGAACGATACGAAAATGTATCATGTTCCTTATTCTATAAGAATCAATGAAAATATTGTCGACAATTGAGTTATTAAAATTTCATTCGAGAGAATAGAATGTAATAATTTCCCAATTGAATTTTATTTATGTTTTATTTATGCATTGTACATGTAAATCTGTAAATTGGCACTAAAATTGATTTTTTTATTTTTTTTATAGGTATATACCTAAAGTACTTAAAAATCTGCGTTAGAAATATAATAAAAATGCCAACATTTATTTCATTTATTTTTTTCTTTATAATTTAAGTAAACATCATAGATAAAAAAGTATCTATAACTATAAAGTCTAAAATACATAATAATTAATAGTAAAATGCCGCACGTAATCTATGTTTTGTAAAAATAATGAAATAATTTGTACATTTGCTTGTCATCGACTACCGTTGACGCAGATCATTTGCTGTATTCATTTATTGGTAACTATATATACAAACCTTTATTCACATTGTTTCATTCGGCTAATCCTTTAGGATATTACGGTTATCGGAATTTCTAAATTACCAAATTATTTGGTAATATATATGTCATGGTGTCATGACGAAATGGCACTTTCACATTATCTAAATTGCATGAAATACCAGTCTACATGATGTTTAAGATTAAAAAAGTGAGTACTTAATAGTAAGCGATTGAGATTGAAAAAATGAATGCGAAGAAATGGGAAGTCGCAAAGAGCGCTTGAAGCAAGTGAGATTGTTGTTTTTTGTTCGGGTCTCGCAATCGAGAGATCGCTCCTTTGTCGCAAATAAGTGCTCGAATGGGCAATAGCAAATAAGACATTCGAAAATGTTCAGAGTATCTGCTGACTGGGCTGATTGGATTTGTTAGCTTCGACGAAGATGTAGCTGGGATTCATAAAGCTATCGGGTCCATCCCTCCGCAGCTCGGTTTTTTGCTTCGGCATATTCACGTAATTGTCCTGCGTGCTGATGATGAGCGCTGGCTTATCGGTCTGGTGCGGGTCCGCGGGTGCTGCTGCCTCGAGCCTCGCTTCCAACAACTCCAAGCCCTTGGCGTTGCAATAACCCGAGTCACGATCGCCGCTGGAAGGGCCAGTCGAGTGGCCAGTACTGTGCTCGCGTTCTCGCCGCTTCTCGGCCTCTCGTTGCTTTACAAACTCCTCGCGCTTCTTGTGAACGTCGATCGGTTTCAAGTAATTGTCTTGATCCTGCTCTGGCGTCAGCCGACTTTTCAACATGGGCGCGTCCTCGCCATCCGAATGGCCAGCATTCGCTGAAATGGACACATTTACATTAGCTGTAGCTGTTATAACACTTGCTACGTCCATTCTCGATAAAATTATAATCATTTTACCGTAACTTGATGAAGGCGAACTGGGAAAGTGAAAGCGCGAGTCCTGCGTGGAGTTAGGTCGGGGACTGAAGATCCCCGACTCGTCGAGTGGACTGCTGCTGTCGTTGCTCGCATTGGCCGATACCGTGGGCATCGACGGACTGTTAACGTAATCGTGCTGAGACGTAGTGAGGGTAGCGTGATCCGGAGCCGACATCATTTTCAGGTAGTCGTCCTTGCTACCGGAACTTGCATTTAAATCCAAGTAAGGGGCGTTCAATTCAACGTAGTGCTAAAAGGACAACACTTATGAGTCATTTACTGCCGATTGCCAATAAGAAAAGTAAGAGCTACCGTTTACATTACCGTTTTAACGCCCTCCTCCAAAAGTTCGCCTATACTTTCGACTAGATCAGTGAATGAAGGCCTCAAAGTCGGTTTAGCCTTCCAACATTGAAGCATTATATCATATCTGAAAGTGAGAACGTGCGAGAGCAATAAACTTTTCTGTGACATTGGTGCAATTAGTGACATTGGTCAATAGACTTACATTCCATCGGTAGCGTATTGTGGTTGCTCCATCCTGTAACCTTCGATAAGTCTTTGATATTGTTTTTCTGCTTGCATTCCAGGGTAGGGGGTTTCCGCAAGGGTAAAAAATTCCCAAAGCACTATACCGAAAGACCAAACGTCTGACTGCGTAGAGAATACGCGATCTCTAATGGATTCGATGGCCATCCACTTAATTGGTACTGGACCGTTACCCTTTTTCTGATAATTATCATCTTTATACATAGTCTTCGCCAAGCCAAAGTCGCAAATCTTTACGACATTATTCTCAGCCAGTAAGATATTTCTTGCAGCCAAGTCTCCGTGCAATACCTATGCACGAGTGCAAGCAAGTAGACTTGAAGAAGATGTTTGTTTTTTTATTCTAAAAAAAAAAGAGCTCACCTTTCTCTGACAAAGGTATTCCATGCCGCGCGCCACTTGGAAGGCCCAGGAAAGCAAGTCCTGAGTGCAAATGGGCTTAAGATTCCTATCCTTGTAGTCACCTCGGTAATTTGAGCGCCAGCCAGGCTGCGAGTCGTTGCTGTTGATGCCGATTGCTCCGCCGTCCGGCAGACCAGTCACATCCTGATTATCGGTGCAGTAGATGACAGTCTCGGTACCTGGCGCGCTGCTACCCGAGCTAAGACTGCGAGAAAACGACAATGCCGCGTATTTTACCCTGTCGGTTGCAGAAAAGAAAGAAGAGACAGACTGTTAGTAGTAGGTAACATACATGCACGATCGATTATTGACAAGTGCCTTCAAGCTATGTTAATGCACCTCATTAGTCACACTAGTTTATTTATTTTCTTTTTTCTTTTTTCTTTTTCGTTTTTTTTCTTTGTTAATCCTCAACAAGTTTAAAAGCCAATTAAAAACTTATTTATTATTGTCACATTAAATATTAGAAATTTAACCAAGATTAATTGTATTATTGAATTGTATTATTGAACAATCGAACCTGTTATTGCTGCCCACGCTGGCTAATCTCATCATCTCTTTACCGATCGAAGGTTCGATCTTACCAGTTTCGGGGTCGATTTGATTAATAAAGTTATCTCGATGTCGTAAAAGGTAATTATGCAAATTTCCATACCGACAAAATTCTACAATTACCAGAAGTTCGCCTGTAAGATAAAAAGATAGCAAGGTCAAGTAAAAGGTCAAGGCAAAGTAAAAGAGCATAATTACTCTAAAGGTTTGCTTTACGTTTGGCAATATTGTTGGTACAAGCTCCGAGAAGGTTGACAACATTCAAGTGCTTGCCAAGGTGTACCATGATTTTCAATTCACTGGCCAGAGCCCGAATGTAGGCTGGTTCAGCATTTCTACGAACCATCTTGACAGCGACCGTTGTAACAGACTCATCGGCACAGATGCCTCGAGCCTCGGCTTTCATTACTACTCCAAAAGCACCACTTCCCAATTGTTTTCCTGCATCACACACATTTCACATTTTCTCAAGGTAACTCACCTGATCATCGAAATTATAACTTAACTTATATCAATTAGTACAAGTAAAGTAGAGAAAAATACCTAATTTTAATTTTTCTCGGGGAAATTCCCATTTTCTGTCGTAAGGTAGAAGCTCCGCTTGGTCATCTACTGTTAATTCGGGGTTTATGCAATCAAGCGCGCCTTCTTCGAAATGCGTTAGACCTGCTTCTATCAATTGCTTTCTCATCATCTTATAAAAATAAATGATATTTATTAGTACAAACTCGGATACTATTGCATATTTGCATTCCAATATTGTAAAACGAATGGCATCTTTTTACCTTCTCACGCTTTATTTTTATGCAGAAATATATCAATAAAGCAACCAGTATAATTACGAGAACGACCACTATGCCTATCCATAACTTAGATACTCCAGCTCCTTGAGTGGAAAAACCAGCATTAAACATTTATCAATGACTACTCAAAGTATACAAGACAATGAAAATTTATTAAATTGCGTTACCTTTGACGATAAAACTCTGAAACTGGCTTATTTCACCATAGCGATTGTGAACGACACATGAATATTTCCCGCTGTCTTTCTCCATTAAATATTTTATTATTAAATCTTGATTGTTCGAAACTAGAGCGAACTGATGTTCATTTATTTCTAATAGTTCGTCATTCTGCAATTAAATAATTATTAGAAAATTTAAACATTTTACCTACTTTATAGACATTTTTTTCTTTTTTTTTATCAGTTGGATTGGAGATCAAGCAAGTTACCTTATACCAAGTTACTGTTGGTTTAGGCAATCCAGCCGCTTGGCAGAACAAATGGATTGTATTGTGAGCTTCTGCCGCCTCGATGACAACTTCGCTTCCATTCATATTTACATAGGTAAAATGTGGTGGCACTGGATCTAAAAATTTATAACGTCTTTTATTTTTAAACGAGTTAAATAATCTATCATTAAGAAACATTGGATGATCCTAGTACCATTGACAATGAGTTCATAATGAGTTTTTTCGGAAGTTTCATTTTCCTCTGTGTTTGCTCTACAATAATATAGGCCTTCGTTTGATTTTTTCACGTGTTCAATGTGAAGTACTGCTCGGTGTGTGAAATTCGTATCTTCCTTTGAAGTATAGATGTTATCTAAAGGAAAAAATAGTCAGATTGAAATTGTATATTAGAACGATTACAATAATAACGTATAATGTAATAATTATGTACAATTATGTAACTAACCCGAAATTAATGGAGTTTCATCTTCGTTTAGCCACTCCACATTTGTATAATTATAAATTGATGCTGCACACACTATACTCACATTATCACCTTCAACTATTTTCTCTTCTGATTTAATTATTCCAAAAGGGGAATCAGGCACTCCATCTACAATATTATAAAAAGATTAGAATTTAATAAGACATGCAGATCTATACTAAAATTTAATTTGCAAAATTCAGTTGATTAAATTAAATGAATTAAATTTAATTACACATTAGAAAGTACTTGCCTGAGACGAGGACATTCATTTCTACAGAATCACAGCCTAAGGTGTTACAAGCAGTGCAGTTTATTTTTCCTGACATTTCGACTATTATTGTGGCTGATGTTTCTATGGTTATGCTTGATTGATGCAATTTTTCGGTATCCTTAATTTTAAGATAACTTTAGTTGATAGTTGATGAAAAAATAATCGAACGTAATCAAATAGAGTAGGCGTAAATTGAACAAACCTTTATCTTGATTATTTCGCAATCTTTTGTCGACGGCAAATTTGGACACCTATAGTAATACCACGATATATTGGCTAGTGGATTACTCATAACGCGAGCATAAAATGTTGCCGTTTCGTTTAATCCATAATAAAATTTTCCGGGATCAAGAATTGTATAAGGCCTATCTGTAAGATTAAAGATTTTTTAATACATAACTCTTGTTGAAAATATTATCTCCGATGAAATTTCATCATTAAATATTGATTAAATAATTACCCAAAACATCTAAAGTAAAATTTAAATGTTCGATCTTAGCATCATTAACTGCTTCGAGGGTGTATGTTCCTATATCTTGAAGTTCAACTTGTTTGATTTTTAATATAGCAGATGAATTTCGGTTTTCTACTACGAATCTGGAGCTCGTAGGCTCCGATATTCCCTCCGGATTGAGCCTTTAATCATAACCGAATTTTAGTAGTCGATAAATAATTTTCATAAATATTGTACAGGATATAAGAGGACTTACCAAATAATGGTTGGCGTTGGGTACCCATTCACGTAAGCCGAAAAAGTCACCGGTTTTGAAGCGTTTATTACATAGTGTCTATTTTTATCGTGAGACGTCAAATTGATATACTTTATATCAGGGTCTGAAATGTAATCGTGTATTTAAATTTGTTAATTTTATTTTTCGCATGCGTATATAGGTGGGAAAAATGTTCCACGTATGAAATATATTTTAGAAATTTACCGTAAATGTGAACATAAACTGATGCAGATTTGATACCTGTCAGAGAGTTTACTCGACAAATATATTCTCCTTCGTCATCATAAGATACCACATTTTCAACTAATTCAGAAGTCGATAATATACTGTGACTCCCAATCGGCTTTATCACCGGACCTAATACCTCTTTAGTAGTCTAGTAACAAAAAATCATAGTATTAAGAAAAGCTAAAGCTAGTTGTTACTGTACTACAGTAATAGCTATACCGAATTTCGAGGAGTAGTCCAATGGAATTGATAATTGTTGTCAATTCCTATTTTTATGGTACATTTGACGTGCAAGCTCGACCCGTTAGTCACATGTTGCAAGCCTTCTTTAGGGATTACAGGATCTTCCATTTTTACATTTTGCAGAAATTTAACAAGAATAGTTGGGCCGTCGTCCATTGTCTCCTCCGTTGCATTCTGGTTATTTTCTGTGCTTACTGTACACGAGTAAAAGCCACTTTTTTTTGTCGATCCATTTTTCATGACAAAACCCACTTTAGAATTAAACGTCAAATTTTCATTCAGATCTAAAACCTAAAGCGAGCAGATGTGCAAAGCTGGTTATAAACGAATTTTTTATAAAAAATCAAGCAGATTACACGAAATTGATCTCTTACAATGTCATTCATCTTTAGATCTACGTGCAGTTCAGGCGATGTCGGTCGACAAGGCAAAACAATGTCGTCGCCGACCATTCCAAGAACAGAAATAATTCCAGATTCTACAATTGCTCTTCTCTTGGCTGAAACAGTTTCACTATTTCGAAAAATGTTCACTATTTTGAAATATTTAAAGCAGGTACTTACATTTCACATAAACATACATCCAACTGGCATTTGGATCGTCATAATTTGGGCTGACGACTCCTGCCTTTTCGTCGGCACAACCATACCATCCAGTATCGCCGTAAACTGCGTGTGCTCGTCGAAATATGACTTTTTGGCTACCAGTTGCCGGATTGCTCTCCGGAATTATTTCATGTTCCGATGTGCTTATCTTTTTAGCACAATTTAAAAGAAAAAAATAAGTATATAATATTTTTTGAGAAATGGCTGGAGCGATTGATCAATCGATATAAAAAATTTCTACCTCCTTTAGATCATCATCTTCAGGATAAAATACATTTATTTTGCCAATACTTGCGCAAGTAAATTCCAAAAGATCACCTTCATTTATCAGCAAGTCTGGCACATTGGGAGTGACAAGTGGTTTATATCCTTGACAGACTAATAGAAAAAAGAAAATGAAAAGAATGTAAAATGTAAAAGTAAGAATAAATAAGTGAAGGCGTTAAAGCATCTGTGATCGAGTATTATTTTAGCGAGCGATAAGAAAGAGCTAGGCGGCAAACTTTTTAGCCGCAATGTCCTGCAGATGATAAAGCAATACGAGTTTATCCGTTGTAGCCTGAAAGTTGGAAACGTGGAAATATGGAAAGATGGAATTAATGTGGAAACTTGCAAACGTGGAAGCGAGCATAGCTCAACGTTTAATATATTTGCGTCACGAGCTGCGAAAGAACGGAAGTCCTTTAGCGATAGTGTTTCTCCATTATCGCGGCAATACAGTTTGCGCGTGCGAGCAACTACACGCTAAACCTGCGTAAACAGCTTACTTCTTCTTAATTCTTAATTCTTAATTCATAAGTCGTAAAAAGCAACTGCGATTGCGAATTCATTATAAAAACATGATTTGTTTGACGACGACAAATTTCATGTGTTGACAATGAATACGCAGGAGCGCATAGGCTGAAGGGAACTAATGCTTTGTGGGCCGCGCCCACATGCTTTTTCCTTATCTACACCTTTCGAGAAATTCTGGAAAAGTCGCAAGGCCCAGCATCCTCAGCCAATATCGACATCTTAGAGGCGGATGCTGCCGCGTGCGCAAAGGCGTATCTCTGATAAAAAGTTAGGCTTTATCTCCTGCCTCTTGTCAACTCGTTCGTTATTTTTTCCCGTTGGGATTTCACTCAAATTCTCTTCTTCGTCCTTACTTTTAAATGATAACAATAGCTATTTTTATTCTCAACTTTTTTACAGCAAAAAATTATATATTTTTACAAAAGACAAGTACAACAAAAGGGTTCAACAGCCTTTGGTGTCAAGGTAGATGTAAGAAATGATACGAAAATTGAGGAAGAAATAGACAATTATCGATTGATAAAGGGACCGCGCGCAAGTTATTGCCGGCATCGGTAATAAACGAGTGCAATCAACCAACTGCTGAGACGTAATCAAGATAAGGCACATATGAAAGATAAATTCTTAATTCTTTTTTCAATTTCTCAAAGTAAACATAAATAATGATTTAAGTAATTGTTACGAACAAAGTCACTTACACGAACACTCATTACTTGTTACGCTTGTTAGAAATGTGATGAATTGAGAGTATGATCAGTATCGGTAATTCACAAAACACAAGAGAAAACACAAGAGAAAACACAAGGCTAAAGAAGCTGCGCGGTGTGAGTCTGTCTTTCTAAGCAACCCGGACACATTGGAAGTAAATTGTCGCGACGCAAGGTGTACAGGTGTGCAGTGCACGTAGCTTCGCTAGTAGCGTCGCAGGCTGTCGCGGTCAGGTGCGATGAATCACGCCGGGAATTTATCTGCCGCAACTTTAGTTGGACGTGATCGGCCAGTGCACACGATTGAAAATCTTTGAAAAATCATGAAAATTTACTCGCGCTTAGCAGTTTTCAAGTTGAAAGGTGTGCCTGGGCGCGATGAGTAAGTGGAGGAAAACCGGTTTTCTAAAGGGCCGGTGCGCCTGGGTGCGCGCGTGCGTCACCTCTCCTGGGCAAAAGATTGCATGCGTACCTGAGAGGCGCTGTGAGAGCAGCAACGGGAGCGCGAGGAGCAGGAGATTCGCCGTGCAGCGGGGGCGACGGCCCCGAGCGGTCATCCTGCACCCGGTTTCACTAGCACTGCATACTGCCGGGACTTGGAGATGCCGAGAGAAAGCGCTTACGTGCGTGTGCGACGTCAGCAACTGAAGCGCGACAGCGACTGCCGGCGTGTGGCCTTCGCGGGCCCCCGCACTCACTCCGGAGATCCCCACTTCCCCACTTCCATCTTTCCAGCCAGCTCGCACTGCCACTCGCTCACAGTCACTCGTTGGTTTACCAAGATAACGCCTTACGAGCTTACGCTTACGAGCTCTGCTCAACAGTTCGCTTGCCTTACTTTTTACCTTTTTCAATCCTTTTCACTCATTGCGACTAAAATTTCAACTATTTTCCCTTTTCAATTCGATCGATCTCTCGAGAACTTCCCGCCTGACTGAGTAAAGGTCAAACTATTTTTTTTCACTCAGCCAAAAGTAGGTTATTAGTTGACATGTTCAATGCACTTTACTATGTGCACTAATTGCGCTAAACTTCGCTAAACTTCGATAATAGAACGCTAATAAATATTTAATACGAATTATTTGGACAAACTTGCAAACTTCCAACTACCTATGTAGAAAAGTCAAAAAGTCTTTGGAAAATGTTATAAATAAAATATTTTTATTTATTTTCGTCAAAATTATCAGATTCTCCTTGTAAAAATGTAAAATTTACTCTTTAGGTGCATCAGCATCGATAGATGACTTTGAAGGAGACTTTGAAGGTACTTCCGAAGCTGCCGCCTGAAATAAAATAGAGAACTTTTTGTATTTACCTAGCGAGTTTAACATTAGTTTGTTTCAACCGACCTTTTTGGTTACTTCAACTGCATGGTCTTTTAATCTCTGAGCGATTTTCGCAAAAGACGGTCGCAAAGCTGGATTTTCATTCCAACACTCTAACATTATGTCGTAACTAAAAAGTGGGCAAAATGATAATTTAAAAATAAAACTCTGCAGTAAATTTATTTTTTATTTCACTCACACTTCTTTCACTGCGTATCTCGGTTTTCCCATCCTATAACCACTGACTAGTTTATCACAAATTTGATGATCTGGAATTCCGGGATATGGTTCTTCCGCAAATGAATAAATTTCCCACAATGTCACAGCGTATGACCATAAATCAGACTGCAAGGAAAAAGTGTTGCCTTTTAACGATTCTATAGCCATCCACTTAATTGGAAAGGTTTCACTATACTCTTTCCTATAATTGTCATCGCTGCACATAGTTTTAGCAATACCAAGGTCACAAATTTTAATCACTTGTTCATCTACCAATAAAACGTTTCTAGCTGCTAAGTCACTGTGGATAATCTGCAATCGAAAAATCGAAATATAGATTTAATTTCTATTAAATCTGTACTCTTTTATAAAAGCAACGCGTAAAGCGAAGAAAACCTTCTTTTCGTGAAGATAGTCCATTGCACATGAAATTTGATAGGCCCAATAGTTCAAATCTTGAGTGCAAAACATTTCTCTTTTCTCGCTTTCAGCATCTACCGAATAATTGGTTCGCCAACCAGGTTGTGGGTACGTAGCACCGCTGCTTTTTACGTTCGACAAGTCCGCTGTGTCCTCGGAATTTCTGATAAAATTTAAAGTTTAAACTATTAATTACACATATATAGTTTAAAATGAAGATTTGTGAAATTTGAGGCGAAGGCAATAAATTTTCCTACGCAATTTCTCCCTCTCCCAATGGTACTGCAGTTATCGTGCAATCTATCTGCCCTGTGACCGGATCGATTTGATCAACAAATTCTCTTTTATTCTGTAGCATGTAATCCAGTAAACTTCCATGGTGGCAATATTCCATAATTAATAGAATTTCACCTAAAAGTTTAAATAATTACATGTGAATGCGATTATGCGATTTTATTAAAGGGAAACTTGATTTAAATTAAATGTTATACCTTTAAGGATTTTATCAGTACATATGCCTAGAATTTTGACAACGTTCCCATGACTGCCCATGTAAATGTGAGTCTTGAATTCGTTGGCTGCAGCCTCTCTGTGAATGCGTTCACTTGTTTGTAAAACTTTTTTCACTACTACGGTAGATGTAGCTTCGCTCATAAAATGGCCTCGAACTTGTGCTTTCATCATTACACCAAATCCACCGCTACTCAATTGATCTCCTAAAATTACGATTGCATTACACATTTGTGTCGCTATTAGTCTCAACTAAGTAAAGAAATACCGAATATTAAATGTTTTCTCTTAAACTGCAATTCTTTGGAATCATAAGGCACTTCCTCTTGCTGATGTGCCAAATTAAGATGTAATATTTGCCTATCTCCTTGTCGAAAAGGTAATAAACCGATATCATCAAGTGCACTTTTCCGCGCCTGAATAATAACTTTGTATGAATAAATAATTAATAAAATAATGATTAAGGCAACATTTAAAACAACATCTTTCTAGCTACCATATCATAACGAACTTTAACGGAAAGAAAAACCACGAGCGTTGATAAAAAGAGCATGAAGCACATAATCGTGAGGTTCCAAAAAGCTGGTAGATCCTTCTCTGAAATAAGAATGAATTTTCAAATTTTCATTGTCGACTCGCTTATCATTTGATATTGGAAAAAAGCGCTCAAAGCACTAGAATACCTATGACTAGAAATTCTGTAAAAGCTTCTACCGTTCCGAAAGGATTAGTACCCCTGCATTTATAGATGCCACCGCTGTCGGCCTTTGTAAAGAGCAACTGCAATAAATCAGGAGCACTTCGGATGTAAATCTGATCCATCGCTTTCGTGTTGCTCATATTCAGAGGTAAGTCATTCTACAAAAGCGTAAACAGATTATTAGATTAGTAAATTCATTATGGGACTGCACTAAAAGGAAAACTTGAATAGTTTTTTTACTTTATACCACGTAGTCTTTGGCCTTGGCATTCCTTTAATAACGCAGTACAGCATTTGGCTCGCATTCGATGGGACTACGTAAAGAACAACTTGCTTCCCTTCCATGTTTGTTTTTTCGATATATGGGGCCTCGGACTCTATCAAATAAACACAGATCTTTTTTAAACAAATACTCCTCCATTAAATGAACATTATTAAAAGATATTTACTGTGAACGCTTGCTACTTTATAGCTAACAGATTTAGTTGAGTTATTAAAGTTTTTCACAAGGCAAGTATATACGCCTTCGTCAGATTTTGACATATTGTTAATATGTAAATAGGTTCGTTTTATTAAAAATGATTCATCTGTACTTTCACCTGTTTCATCTCTATGAAAAACTTGTATCCTTTCTGAAACTAAAAGTCCAAAGTGAGTTATTCACAAGTCTATATCATAAAACATAATTAGCCTTTAATCGTACCATCATTAACGATTGTTTCATTATTTTCATTTAACCATTCCACTGTTCTCAGAGAATGACCATACCAACTGATGCATTCCAACTTGAATTTAATGCTTTCTACAATATCGTCTGACTTGTGTGAAGATTTTACTTCTATGTCGCCTGAGGAAATAAATAAATAAATAAATAAATAAATAAATGAAAATGAAAGAATGTATTTTTACTTTTGTACACATTCTTTATTAAACTTACTGTAAACGTTAATAAAGATAGATTCGTCTTTTTGTAAGAGAGAAGTATCAGTATCGCATGTGTATAAACCCATATCGTTAAAAGTCAAATTTTTTACAATTAATTCCGTACTAAATATCACATTGCCATTCTTATGTTTTATTCTACTTTTACGCGTGATTCCCTAGAAATTTATACAAGTACATAAAGTACAATATAAATAAACCTTTACATTATTTTTATCTAATAGTAAGCAGTAATTAGTTAAAAAGCATTTGTTACTGTATTTCGAGGAGTCATCCAAAGAACACGATTTTTAGCAGCAACAATCGACATCTCAACTGTGCAATTTAATTTTAAAGTTTGTCCAACAACAAGTTGATCTATTTTTTCTGCGCTGATATGAGCTCTTCTTGCGTAATTTTCAACAACGATTACAGTGAAAGAAAGCTGCGCACTGACCAAACCTCGCTCAGTTCTGCATAAGTAGCTGGACGCTGATGGGGTCGTTAACTTCATGATGAAACCAATTTTTGGATCGAACTTTATACTTTCGCTAAAGTTTACTTTCTACAAGTATATCATTTTTTAAAATAATTATTAACTTATTCGGATCATGACTTAATTGTTACACCAAAAGTAGTTTATAACATTTTTTAATTTCATCATTCGATGTTAATAATAACACTTGCGCGTACTAGATTTCCGTAGGTAATTCTTAAAGTTTTTCAAGTGTTACTTAATTATACATACATTTTGAAACGATAGGAATTATTATTCTTTTTCTCTAGTTTTTACGAGTGCCAAGTTATCATCAAATAAAGAAATTAATTTTAGGGACCTATAGGTCCCTAAAATGTTGAGCGTTGACATATAAGAAGATAATGCGCAAAATTTCAATAAAAACATCCATTGAACATTCACAATTCATTATTTTTCATTTATTTTATGTTAATTAACAACTTACTTGATTAGTTTTTGAATTTATAAGAAGGACCTGCAATTCCGGTGCCGTTGGTCGACATGGTATTACTATCGAAGATTTGGGGGGAACCATTATTAAATTATCATATCTTCTCGAAACAAAAAGGTTTTTCATAGCTAAAACGTAAACATAATCTTCTTTTACTATACGTTCGAATTTTTATACACATAGTTACGGTAACTAGAATTAGTTTGTATTTGAAAAATAGCTATTTGACCATCTTAACACTGAAATTACTTACATCTTATATAAACGTAAAAGTAATCATAAGTCGTAACAAGGTGATAGTGTTGGGTTGTTCGATTGGCCACATGAACAAATATATAGTGACCAGTGTCGCCAAAAACAGTTTTTTTACGTCGGAATGTCCACTGCACTATTTGACCGGACGCGATGTGAGGAACTAATTCGTGTTCCGACGTGGATATCTTTAAATAAAAATTGAAGAAATTTTTTAAATATATTTCATCATTTCACTTCTCAGCATATTAACTTTATTACCAAGCTATCTGTATTGTTCCGTGGGAATATGATATTGAACTTTTCAGGTACAGTACTGCAGTTTAATGTCAATTCATCTCCTTCATTCAGTACTATTATTGGTTCTTCGCGAGCTCCAACTCCTTTTTAAATCGAACAAAAAGCTTTTAAATTCTTTCATATTGGTGTAAAAATATTTTTTTTTTAATTAAATAACTTCTTTTGTTTTAAAACAATTTCTACAGAAAAAAAAGTTATTTTAATTCTAAACGTAGTTTCATATTTAAATATGATCCACATATCGTACATACAAAGAAAGACAAGGGAGGAAGTCCTTTCCTTCATGATAACGGTTATTATATTATCGTGTCAACTATGTTTACGAACGAACAATATCAGTTCTTACGCTGCTAAATTTTCTTTTTTTAAAACTAGATAAGATTTTTTTTTATTTATTAATAATTCATAAATTTTAACAGAATTACACTATTGATTTTTTAACACTGACCCTTCAATATTATTTCTTATTTATCAAGAGTCTACATTATACTTACCTTTAAATACGAGTGTGAGCAAAAGCACATGATTCAGAAATTTTAGAGGTACCATTATCTTGTCCTTTCTGCTTTTTTTTATATACACCGTAATATACAATCATATATTTTTCAGATTATATTGCGATAAAATATTAAAAGTCAATTAAAGACTGCAATTTACATAAGAACATTACTTAAATTTTTATTTATTTTTCTATTTGTACTTGTGGCCGATACGACCGTCGTAATCAAACTAATTAGTAACTCGGTATTCGTTTACTTGGTTTAATGAGCAGAAGGACTAAGGGAAAATAAAGTGTGTATTATACACTGAAACTGATGTGTCAAATTTAAATTATATCTTATTATTTTAAAAATTCATTTTACATGCCCTTCACGACAATTTTAAAAATGATCAGAGTACTTTTTTCAAGATATTGATACGAATTTGTTATTTTTGCAGAAAATTAGTTCCTACAATATTGAAAATTTACTAAATCACTAAAAGCATGATAGATGAAATTGTAATTATCACACATTTTGTATACTTTCAAAAAAGACAACATTATAATAATTATACACATCATGATGAAAAGTATGTTGTACTTGCTCAAGTTACATTTTACTTTTTTCTTTCATTTTCATTTGGTATGAAATATATACATATGTGTATATTTTCGGTAGAAGTAGTATTTTTTCAGTTACTCTAAAATTCAAACAAGTATTTTAATTCTCAATATTAATTCGCGTTTATCAATCTTCATAATAGCTCGGAAACTTATAATTACAGAAAATTATAATGATTAAGATTTTAAAAATTTAGTTATAAATAAAACTAAGATAGTAAATTCTTTGGTAACAATCACAACTTTTACAAACAAACAAACGCTTTTTTGTCACTAGGAAAATGGCAAGTAATGTTAACATTAGCTTAACAGTATATATGCTATCTGGCTGAGCAAACCTAGCAGAAGACAAAATATTGCTTTTTTATTTTATATTATAACTACAATATTATAATTGTGTATGCAATTGGCTGTATAAAGTTATACTTTAATATAATCCTTACGCATTTAGTTAAACCACGATCAGTCTGAAAATATTCAATCATAGTCTTCTTTCTAAGTTTAGTCTTGTACATTATAAACTTGTGATTATAGCGTATATCTATTGTGCTTTCTTTATCAAGTGGTCAAAAGTGTGCATCCTTAATTCATTTGCAATTCCAAATTATTATTCAAACACTTTATACTGAGTGATTAGAAAATGAAGAATGCTGATAATCGTGATGTATAGTTAATGTATAAATAATTATTTAAAATAACAATATAAGACTATGGTATAAATCTAAATTTAAAAGAATCAAGGACGCTCACCTAGTTAAAAAGTATTCACCTATCACATCGTTACTAGTTAAACTTAAGTAGATATTCTGCTCCACAATTCCGCAGCGCTTTTTGTTTATTACATTGATTATTATTTTTTCGCAGAACAGTGTCATTTCTTACATAAAACTCGATTATTTTAAAGTTACAAATAATTAATTCGCATAGTTAATACGGTTCACACAATAATTCCAATCAATTGAATTTATTTTAATAATGTGTACACTTTAATAAGTAAAATTTTAAGAAGCTTTCCCTTGCTAAAATCTACAATTTTTATTCACATTAAATTACGTTAAGTTACGTTTTTTTGAATTTGACGAAAGACGTATTGAAAAAGCATTTTTTCGATTTTAGTTTACACTAGATCGTTTTAAAGAGTTGTATATTTTATATATTAATCTAATACCAACAGAGGAACTTTTATAATAAATAATTTTATATTGCAAGAAATGTGCATTTAATCAAACTATAATTATGACAAGAAAGCATTCTTGTATTTCATTAATAATTTTGATTAAAATTAATAAGAATTTTATAATTTAGAAGCTAATAACGAGAATTATTTTTGGTCAAAACAATTGTAAGATATTCTAATAATAACTGACATAAAAAACAGTCATTACTCCTGGAAAAATTGAATTCAATATTACGTATCGATAAATCAGTAACTTTTAAATAATACATCAGTATATAAAAAGTTTTCAATCTGTTTAGAAAAAACCGTTTTTTTTATTATTTTGTTGGTTTTTATTATTATATCGTTGGTTAAGTTTTTTTTCGATGGATGGCTATTGCTATATTGTCACTAGATGGCTAAAAAGCCTAAAGATTTCTTGACACTGGAAGTTTCTGGTAACGATACGGCCCATTTTCTTAAACCAGTAAGCAGTACTGAGCTTGTCACAAGGATTGCACCCCCAACTGAATATCTATTCGGTATTTCATTAAAAAAAAGCACTTGCCCAAAAAATGCAAAGACAATATCCGCTGACCTGGCAATGGCAACGGGTCCAGCCTGTTCCATCTGTAGAGCCAGTGTCAATAAGATTTGTCCTCCAAAACTAAAGAGTGCTAAAGCAACCACTAACAACCTGCAACAACGTAACAGTTACAAATTTTTAACTAAGTATCATGTTATATTACCTTTTCATCAACATACCTATCAGTGCCACATCGAGGTAAACACAGTGCTCCAATAGCCCAGGTGACTACTACAGTTTGCACTAGTGCAAAAGATCCAAAATTTGTCATTATTACTGAAAAATGCAATCCTTTAAGGGCTCTTAATAAAACGTACGCATTTGCCCCAAACAATGTTGCAGAAAAGGCTGCAACTGCACCCCAGAGATCTGCGTGTTCTGTTTCTACATGGTTGTCCGTTAAAGATACCACAGTGTGACCAAATATCAAAGGTGGACGAGTTATTAAAACAACACCAATTAGTGTTAAGCAGACAGTGATAACATTGAAGAGACCACATGGTTCTTTAAGAAATATTCTTGCAAATATTGCCACAAATACAGGAACAGAAAAGACTATAACTGAAGCATCAGCTAAGGGCATGTGTCTAAATGCATAAAAACTTAACATAAGTCCAGTAGTTCCAACAAAACTTCTCAAAAGTAACATAACACGACGTCCTTTAGGAAAGGGATGGTCACCTTTGTATATTACTATGGGAATAGCTGGCAATAAAACTCCAACAAATCTAAAAGCTGCTAATTCCATTGGATTAACCTGCAATAAAATAATAATATTATTTCTAGTATTATCCGATTTCTAAAGAAAATAAAAAAAGTCAATTATCACTGATATTATAAGTTGAGTTTACCTCTACTAAACCTTTAACAATGACACTACACAGTGAGAAGAAAAGAGATGATAAAGTGGCCAACACTAGCCCAAGGTAAGGACAAGATTTACATTTTGGAGTAGAAAAATTGTTTTGACGAGAAATGGTTTGGCACTCTATATCACCCTCCACCAAGTGTTGAAGTTCAACGTGTTCTGGCATGTCTGTAATTAAAGATGTAAAGGAATAAAACATTTTTTAAAGTAAAAGATAAAAATTAAATTATGGAAATAAAAAATTATTAAAAAACAATTAACCTGCAAAGTCTATGTAAACAAAATCTAGATATTTTACAAGATAATAAAATTTTATTAGCAGCACATGTTTATTAGAATCCGTGAGAAACAAATAACACTGATTGTCCGCATGACTATTAAATGCCAGGAGCCGGACGATGCTGCAACTAGAATGCTCATGCTCCTTTTGGTTTTTCAACTTAGTTAAAACTATCTGTTATAATAGTTCACTAGTTTAATGGTTTTATGGATTTATCAGGTTTACATTTATTTTAAGTACATGATTGAAAAAAATATACATGAGAAACCACTGAACCGAGAAGTGAAAATAATATTATCCTACATATCCTATATGTATATGAAAATGAATATAGAATATATCCTATATATCCTTATGCTTATATGTATGTACAATAAATAAATGATCCAGTCGGAGTCAGCCAGTCTGGCTATCTGAGTCTGTCCGAGAAAAATTCATACGCTGCTGCCATCTATTCCAGCTAGTAATTCTGCGAGACCATTATAGCATAAAGCATTGCAGACCTGCAGTATTTTCGTTAGTATCGACTTATATCGCGGAGCATATCAGCTGCTATTGCATTGCCCTATCAGAACAACAAAGTACGCAAACGTCAATTTCACTTTTGATGTTCTGATTTTCTGCTTCTCCACATATTTCTGCTTATTTACTCCTTTTTTTTATTCAATATCAATCTTCTTAATAAATACAGTATTTAAAAGTTGTAAAGTTGGAACTTAGAAGTACAATCTTAACCAATTTTCAATATACGTCCAACATCAATGTCATGACAACAATTTTTAGGTGAGTCATTGATTTAAACTCTATAAACGTTGGACATGCTTTGTCACCAAACTTTTTAAGCGGAATTATGTATTACATTTTCTAATTTTACAGGTGAATGCAAATAATTCAAACATGAAACTCTTTGTTATCGTAATTTGGCTTAATGCTCTAGTAGCATTCGGCTTCTGCAGTGACATTACCAATGCAGTTTTCGGCAAGGAGTTAGATGGAATGCCAGCAGCTTTTGGAGATTTCAATTCAGATGAACTTACTGATGTATTTGTGCTAAAAGATGGCCAAACGGTACAAATTATGTTGGCATCAAACGAAGAACCACTTTTACAACCTAAGCAAGAATTTAGTTGTTATTTTCAACAAGTGGTTACAAGTGTTGTACCAGGTGATTTTGATGGAGATGTCTTTATGGATGCATTGGTTACTACCATTAACAAAACAGACAAAGCAGATAAATTTACAAACATATATATTCTGTGGGGTGGAGATAGATTATTGACTTGTCCTGATGAAAATAAACCTTTGTTACAAATGAAAGGCCAGCCTTTGGCTATGGATTATAACCAAGATATGATTATTGATATTTTTGGAACTGATATTAATAATACAAGATCATTTTGGATTTTTAATACAAATAGAACTACTCCTACTCAACTTAAAATGGAAAAACCAGCAAATATAGGTAAACAAGTTTTTATAAATTTACAATTTTTAATATTTTTACTAATTTAATTTTGATATTTAATCAAAAATATATTTTTGTTTAAGATAAATTCTTACCTATAAGGGCACCTCATGCTAATGCATTTTTGGATTTAAATAACGATTTCTATCCTGATTTGGTTATAACAACTAAGGATTATCTCGAGATTTGGTATGGAAAAGATAATGGATTTGAGTTTTATAATAAAATTTCAACACAAGAATTTGAGAAAGGCCATGTTGGACAATCCCTTCATCTAGACGCAGAATTGATGGGAAAAATGGATATGATTCTTCCTATTTGTACAGATGAAAAATGTCAAACTGAGTCAAAAATCATGATATATTCAGCTGGTGCATGGCATGATTTGCAAGTGGAATTTAGAGACAGCTCAAATGTCATGTGGAATTTTGCATTGGAAGGTGGTCAACGATACATTGATACTATAACTATGAGAGGTGGAGATTTCAATATGGATGGCTATCCAGATTTACTAGCCACTCTAAGATCTCCAACTGGCAAGATGCGTTCTTTCCTGTTGGAAAATGTTCATTGCGATAATTGTGGTATGTTCAATCGAACATTTAAAGTGCAATGGAATGCATTAAATCCATTCTTCAATGAAAGTGTAATGGCTGTATTTTATGACTTTTATCAAGATGGTATGTACATTACTTATGCTTTTAACATCAATCATAATACAAAAACTCCTTTGTTTAAATATTGACAGTTATTATACTTACAGGTATTTTAGATGTGATACTTGTACTTAAACAACTTGAAAATGGCAAAGTTTCTTATAAAACTGCAGCTTTCAAAAATAGCTTAGACTATGATGCCAATTTTGTAAAAGTAATGGTTCTTACTGGAAGAACAAACACCATGTATCCCATTTCTCCAGGTAGCCTTGGCAAAAAAAAGAGAACGTATGGAACAAATTTACCTGGTCCTTCAATTGCTTACAAAACTACAACTCAGGATGGTAGTCCTCGAAGTGCAATAGCTGCACAGCTTCCACAAAGTGCTCATTTTAGTTTGAACCTACCATATACAACCTTTGGATTAGGAAGGACACCAAATTTTATAGATTCATTGACTATAGGAGTAAGTTTTTGTTTAAAATTTTTTCCATTATTTAACCTAAAACTAATAAAAATTATAAAATCTTTAATAATTTTTGATAAAAAAGGTAGAAATGTGTTTGATAATGTTAAATCAATTGTTCTATCATACATAGTTTTTTATTTATTAAGTGTAAGACATATTAATTATTATTACAAATACTGTAATCCCGAAATTACTTCACATCGCTGAGGTGCGTTGTAAACGCAAAATGTTGAAAAATATGTTACATTTAATTTTGCATTTATTAAAAATTGAAATGCATTAGAAGTAAAATTTAATATTAATTACTTTGAAGAAGAGATATTACTCTTAGTATAAAAATTGGAATAAGGATTTTGTATTTAACTATTTTGTTTTTAACTAGGATTTTGCATTTCCTTAGTCTTCATTTCTTTTGATTTATCAAATATGTAAAGTTGTACAAATCTCTTAAATTTTACTATTTATTTTTGGCATATAATAGTTGTAATTTGTAATCTTTCACAGCTCTTGACCAATTTCATTTCTTTTTTTTCTTAAAGTAAAATATTGTCTTTGGTTAACAGCATAAATCACAAAGTACATACATGCTCATACACAGTCCTTGATAGAAAATTTTATTCAATGCCTTTTGGAGTAGAAAAGAACTAAAAATTAGTTTTTGTAATTGAACATTAATTGACTTTTTTTTACAGATCTTGTGCATTTGCACAAAATCTCAAATCTTTTAATAAATTGGAGCTGTAAATTAAACCAATATTTTTATTTTTTTCAATTTAATAGTTTGATTTGAGTGTTTGAAATAAAACATGATCTTCATTTTGTATTTTTCAGCTGTCCAATAGATCACGGGAATGGCCACAAATTATTCCAAACTCTCAAATGGTAGTAATACCTAATCCTCCAACGGAGCCTTCAAGATGGAAAGCACAACTCTTCGTTACTCCAAGCAAGTTGATTTTACTGAGTGCTGCAGCATTAACAGGAACCTGCGGACTTATAACCGCGATTATTGCTGCTCTGTACTGGAAGGAAAGGCGAGAGGATAAAATCGAGAAATTGCAGGAAGCTCACAGATTCCACTTTGATGCAATGTAAAATGTATGAATATGTTAATATTGTAACTAATGTTATTCAAAACCTTGAAATTTATTGCATATTCACAGTTTTCACAGCTGTGAGTGTATCTATTGTATCCTATTTTTGGATATTATTTCAATAGGTAAAATTTTTGTATAATTTTATAAAAATGTACAATACATTCCAATAATTTTAGTCTGCTAGTATTTTGTTAAATGTAAAATTTTAAGAAAAATATTTATTAAAGTAATTATAGTATTTTAACATTTTACAAATTACTAGCAGACTGAATTTATCAGCTTTGCACATTTTAAAATTATTATACAAACATTTTTCTTAGTTTTAATTAAAGTTATTTTATAAAGTTTCATATAGAAATGAAGTCTTCTTTTATTGTACTATTAATGTTTTGATAATTACTGATTATAATAATTTAATAATCATAAATTAACAATAGTTTAATTTCTTAGAATTGTATATAAAACAGGACCCAAAGGTCTTCATCATTTGTCACGCATAATATATATAATAAATAATTTTTACCACATTTCTTTTGGTCTGTCGTGGCTTAAAAGCTTACTTCTCTAGTACAGTAAAGTGTTATTGGCATCTGTCATTTCTTATGGCAGGATTCAGGTCATTAAAATAAGGGTGAGCCATAGCTTCCTCCGCTGATAATCGGAGAGCAGGATTGCATACTAATAATCTCTGCAAAATATGTATTGTAAATTTTTATTATTTAATAAAAAACTGTTAATTGGAATTAGTTTATAACCTTATTTGTTGAAACTACTAACTGCAAGTATTTTATATTATGATTTAGATTATAAATTTTGACTGATCACTTTTTAAACAAAAATTCCAAAACCTCAAATTGTTAAAAGTATCAATTGCTTTTGCTACAATTTGGATTTCATTTATTGTCATTACTTTAACTTCTATAAGACAGAATTCATAAAAAAGGCAGAAGAAATAAATATTTAACTTAAAATTTATGCGTACTAACAAATTATTTTTGGACATCAAATTTAAAGCAAATTTAACTACTCATAATTTTTTAAACAAAAACAAATTTTTTTTAATACATAAATTTTTAAATTAAAGATTATTGTAGATTCTATAATTAGAAAATTAGGAATTATATATCGAAAATAATTGAAAAATACCTTTAGTGAACTTTTGTTTTCTTCATATTTTAGCCTTATAAGAAAATATTATCGAAAGAATCAGCCCAACCTGATCCCTAGATGAGATACTCTTTTAGTAATAGTAAAAATTTACCTGTAGTAAATCTTTCCCTCTAGCAGTTAGTTTAGGTGTGACTTGAGCTAATCCTTGAGTAGGATGATACTGTGGAAAGGGTCTGTAGTCTGGAAGAGTAGATATATCGGGCCATGTTTCTTCAGTTGGTGTGCCTAACATTTTAAATATTCTTTTCAACTGATCATCCACATCTGAACCAGGGAAAAGAGGTCTACCAGCATTAGCTAATTCTGCAAATATGCAACCTGCACTCCACATGTCAATAGACGTTGTATAAAGTTTTGCTCCAAATAAAACATCAGGTGGACGGTACCAAAGTGTTACAACTTCTGCAGAATAGCATTTTACTGGAATTCCAAAAGCTCTTGCCAATCCAAAATCAGCTAATTTTAACTCACCATTCTTTAAGAAAAAAATAAAGATTAAAATAAAGTAAAATAAGTAACTAAATAATTTTATTGTTGATTGACAATACCTTATTGATGAGTAAGTTCTGGGGCTTGAGATCTCTATGAAGGACATTTCGACTATGACAAAATGCTAGTCCTCTCAGTAACTGATACCTTGTAAAAGTAGAAACAAGTAGATTAAATAATGAGAACTTGAGAAATATTTAGTTGTTTAGAAGAACTTACAGGAATGACTTAACAACATCTAAATCAATTTCACCATTGAGACTATCAAAGTATTTTTTGAGATCTTGATCACAATGCTCAAACACTAAAGTAAGCTTCTTATCACTATGAAGTACATCGTACAATCTTACAATATTCTTGTGTTTTAACTCCTTAAGAAGACAGATCTCTCGAAGTGCTGAGGATGGAACACCCTGAAAAAGAAAGGTTGTATTTTAGTGAAACCTTTTTAAGTGAATGAAGTTGATATAATTGCAGTAGGTTTATCGTGTATAAATAATGAAAAATCGATACAACAAGCGAGACTAAATTTGGAGTCGAAGGTCAGAATCGTGCAAACTTACTTCATCGTCGTCATCGAGCCGGACCCTCTTGAGCGCGACAATTTCGAGGGTCTCGCGGTTCTTAGCTTTAAATACTGTTCCATAAGTGCCTGAAAAAAAAAATAGGCAAATTGACAGATACGTTCGCTCAAAGCGGAAGAAAAAAAACAGGGACACGAAACGGCGAAGTGCAGAGCCCAAGTGTGGCACAGCCCTATGCACACCGCATGTGCCAATTATGAGAATTTTATCAGGAGCAAACTCTCACTTACCTTCTCCTATTTTTTCGAGTTTCTCATACTTTTGCATATTTTTTGTTGCTCCCACGGGCGGAATATATGCGTTCGCACAGTGTGGTTAGCGCTGCGCTCGTACGGACAGCCGCGCAAGCAGTCAAGCACCCAGAGTCCAGACTCCAGAGGCCAGAATGGCCAGAACCATGAACTGAACACTACACAAGTATGCAAGTGCACTGCAGCGTCTGCAGAACTGCAAATAATACAATACTATATCCACTGGCCACTTGACGTATTCACCGGTTCACCTAGCATTTAGCAGACCCACCTGCTATACTCGGTAGCACTACACGTGCGACGGTGCGACTCCGACTTTCTGCGTCCACCCACTGCAGGTCAGACAGACTAAGAGAGCAAGTCGCAAGATGCTGCGAATTATGATTTACCAAGTGACCACACTTTATATTACTAAATCATATATCAGTTATATCTGATCGTATATGCTATGCCGCTATGCGTCTGGTCATTCTAGAACCCCATTACAGGACTATTATTATACACTAAATGAACTAATGAACTTATTTAATGAAAAATCTTTACTTTTAGCGTTTAGCAAATACTTTTCATGTATGTTGCATTTATAATATAACATTAATATAGTACATTTTCTTTAAACGATTAGTTTAAAATAAAAAATAGTGCAATAATTAAATCAATTTCCATCTAAAAATAAACGAATGAGATAAATATGTAATAATTTATATTAGTTATTAGTTAAATAAAATAAAACTAAGGTTAATGTTCTAAATAACAGATGTTTATTCGACTGTCGATTTGTCTATTTGTCAATATAACGCTGACTCGAAATCGCGAATTTGGTCAGTTGAACAAAATGACAGTTTCTGAATCAATTAAATATTTTTTTTCAAAATTTAAAGTTTTCTGGACAAGGAAAAACTATTACTGATATGTATTTTTTGAGAGACATATTCCAAGTGTCCGATAATATAAATAATTGCAACGAATACTACAGAAGGGATGTTTTTGATATTGCGCTTATTCAACAGCTTCCTCTTCGTGCTAGCAAACATCTCGGTCGCTGTCTATACTTTGCACAAGGTTCGCTATCCTATTTAATCCACCATGTTTACCCTTCGTATAAAATGCTTATCATTATTTTTAAATGTTTTATTGAATTAAAAGTTAAAATAAATATGAGTTTAGTAGGTTAAAAAATAACTTTTCAGTTTTTTCGAGCGATGAAATCACACTACAAATTTGTGAGTGAAGTCGAGGAATACAACTCACTGGTGAGAAAAAAAGAAGTCTTTCTGTTTTATTTTATTTCTCCTTTTTATTGCAAAATAAAAGTAAATAAATGATGCTTATCTTTGAGGTTCAACAATCGCGTGAAAGTTTGGATTTTGTCAGTAGAAATGTAATCGAAGCCATGAAAGAGGTAAACGTTGATTAATGCACTAAAAATAAATTAATTATAAGTCATTGATCTTAAGGTGCGTATCTAATGGTGTTACAGATGGAGACGGATATAGGTAAAGAAGTGGATGTCACTCATAATTTGACGAAACTGAGCTCAAAAGTTGCTGAGGTCGGAAAGCGATTCGCCGAGGTAGAAGAAGGAATAATCGAGGTTTTAACTTTATTTCATGAATTAAGTGAAAATCATACGCGCGCTAAGAATGAGATAAAGTGATGATACATAAAAAAAAAATGCGAAATAGTTGGCCCGTCTGAGCCCAGGCCTGGAAAATGCCAAGGTAGAGACTCCGTCCGATATAAACGAAGAGGTGCGACGGATCTTCATGACCCTGAAACGTAAGAGCTCACTCGGCATTACGCAGCATCTGCAGCAACTGCAGCATCAGCAACAGCAGCAGCAGCAGCAGCAGCAGCAGCAGTTGCAACAGCAACAGCCGCAGCAGCAACAGCCGCAGCCGCAGCCACAGCAAGCGAGCTTGTCGCCAATCCAGACGTCGCGACGGCTTTCAGGAATGTCGCGCAGCCACGGCGCCATGGAAACTCAGCAGAGCACACATCCCAGCCGCATTTCCAAGTTCTCAGCTAATAGACGCAACGTGAGGTCCAGATCGCCCAGCCTCGTGCCTGATGTCATGTTACTCGATGAGCAACGGCGTATACCTGCGGCCGACAAGCCCATCGGCTTTCGTCCACCTTGGATGTGTGAGGTCTAACGACACCCTACCATTCAAATTAAAAGTTATTTACTCAACAAATGTTTGCTGCTGTACTTCTTTTTTACGATTCTACTATTTGCTTATTTAACAGAATTTTAAGTAAATCGTAACGAAATTTATATTTAATAAATGATAAAAGTAGCTTCTTACAAATCTATTTACAATATCGTACGTACGTCTTCTTTATTTAGACTTTGAGAATGCTGTACATAATACATAATGTGTACAAGGAAAATACAATAAATAACAATGTACAGATTAAAATCATAAAATGACATCGAATTGATAAAATAAACATTTAGGAACGACAAGTATTTTACTTGTTCTGTCTGATATATATGCTCTTTTAAGATTTTCTTTTTCCTTAAACTTATGAACGAAATATGGTTTCGGAAAAAGGCTGAAAATGAAATAGTCTGGCTCGATCGAGGGCTTAGTCTATTTGAGTATTAGAAATTAGAATTTTACCCGAAAGAGTTTAAATTTTAAATCATGTGCATTTAATCGATTTATAAAAGTCAGTCAATATATTTTTATAAAAGTTAGTTTGAAAGGTGAAGTTAAAAATGCGGATAATAAAAATGATAGAGATGACGTAGTAAGAAGCTGCCCTCGTGGCCTCGTCAAGTCAGGAAGTAGATGGATCAAGGTCTTCGTTGGCTGGCCTGGCTGATGTTGGCCTTCGAGATGGAGCGCTTGGTGAAGCCGGGAACGCCACTGCGGTCGATCTCGTCGAAGTTGCGCTTGCTGAATCCCGAGAATCCACTTCTGTCGATTTCGTCGAAGTTCCGCTTCCTGTTTGAAGTTGAAAATGAAAGTGGCGGCGCACTCCTATGGATGTTGCCCAAGTTGCGCTTGCTAAACCCCGAAAAGCCGCTTCTGTCGATCTCGTCGAAGTTGCGCTTGTTGAAGCCCGAGAAGCCGCTCCTGTCGATTTCGTCGAAATTACGCTTGTTGAAGCCGGAAAAAGCAGAGCGATCGATCTCGTCAAAGTTGCGCTTGTTGAAGCCGGAAAATCCCGACCTATCAATTTCGTCGAAGTTGCGTTTGCTCTCGCTCAATCCGAGCACATCTGCTGGGTAGAGAATGCGCTCTGAGAACCGAGCTGCGGGAGCCATTTTCGGCAACTCGAATTTTCTGCAAGTTGATGAAAAAAAGTGAAAAAGGAATCGTCAAATATCTTGTTTTAAGCATTTGAAGCACAAAGTAAAGTAAGTAAGCAAGCGGAGAAGGATCAGAGAGGAAAGGAGGTTTCGTTTACGCCAAGTATTTTGCTTTACTCTCTTTTCTCATTGGACGTGCTTTATCGCGCTTTTCCAGTGTTTGTTCTACCCGATTGGGAAGACGAAGGAGTTAAAAGTGGCACAGTCGGCTGCCGGCTATCGATCCAGGATCGCGCTTCTTCCTTTGTGGCGCGTCAGATTGAAAGCATAGCAGCATAGCTTAGGTGAAGCTTAAGAGGAGGCAAGATTGAACGCGCGTATAGCGCGTATCGCGCGTATCGGTCTACCTCTACCATCGCGGCGGTCATGTTCCCTTGTATTGGGGCTCAAGCTTACCCGTTGCGTCAACCAACAAACAGACTTTCTGCAAGCTTACGGCGCGCGAGAGCGAGCTCTTTTTATTGTTTTTTTACTCTTACTATATCTTGTTTTATTTTCGGGACTCGGAAGCTAGAAAGTAGCTGTAAAGGATTCACAAAGAGAACAACAGTTATCCTCTCTTAAAATAACGGAAAAAACTTATGCGCAATATGCTAGCAGAATCTGAATAATAATTTATTAGTTTACTATCTTGTTACAAAATGCGTCCTTCATATTTTTCCATTTCTTCCTATAGAGCTTGTCCAATTAGCCTCTTTTTCTTGCTACAAGTTTGCGCTCTCTGCAGTAAAATGCCACTTGAACCTTTTCTTTTCGAGCGCAACTGACTGAATTTGCTTGCGAGTTTCTTAACATAAAATGACACTACAAAATTTTAATAAAAGAAATCTTGAATAGTCAATTAGTTATTAGTTTACTAAGAAAAACGATTAGCTGCACCATCTCGGAGTATTCGTTATAGAAACGATGCTTGTAAGTAAGTGTATTAATTATTATTGATTATATTAATGATTCTCGGCTATTTGGACTTGCGTGATAAACACAATCTATCAAATTTGTAGATGAAAAGAGAAACTAATTTTTCTTCGGCTATTCAGGCATTTTTGTATGAAAATGAATTTCTCGGAAATTTCTCGGAAATAAGCAATTGGACAGAGTTATTTTTCGCTGAGCTGTAACTGTATTTAATTTATCGTATATTGTATTCGCAGCGCGTATGAAATTCTTTGTGTCTTTGAGGCGCGCTATATAAACGCGCTATATAAACGTGCGCTATAAACGCGTGGTATAAAGATGTACTTACACCTCGACTTACACGCGAGAATTGAGAAATTGTCGTGAAAGGAATAAACACCTTCCGGGAAAACAAATAAACACCTTAGTTTTTCGATTTTCCACTTAATACGGTACGAACAGTATACCATACGGACATATAGTGTGTGTAATGAGATGGAAAAAACTTATAGCTCGTAATGAAAGTGAGTCGGGAGAAAATTAGGGCAATGGGTAGAATGTAAAAGAGGAACGATGATATTGAAGCGGCGAATAATTTATTACGGACAGCATTCCAGCTTTCGTGCGCCTTGTTTTCTAATTCACACGTAATGGTGGACTAATTCGGAAGCGGGCAAATCTGCGCAACAAGTCTATTTATCAACAGGCTTCATTTTCCTTACTTTTTGTCCATTTTTTATCGATATCTACATAATGAGCGTTTTTACATAATTTCACTCATTTGCCTAGCATATATCAAACTTAAAACTTTATACTCGACGATTACTTGATCCATTATTATTAATAATAATAAAGTTTAAAGAATCAGTAAACAGTTCAACTGCGGATTAGGCGGCTATTTATATAAGTATAACTAAGATTAACAAGAGAACTTTGACGGCAAGATAAACAAATATAATGGGATAAATAGCCGGATCGCCCCCTCTTTCAGGAAACTTGTCTAATATGCATAACAAGCCATCCCCATGACTGCAATCTCTCGTGAGATTCTCCCTGCGGAAAAGTGAGCTGGGCCGTACGCGACACCGGGAGCTGCACTACTCGACAAAGCCAAGCTCGTAACTTGTTATTAAACAAGCACCTGCGTTACTATCTACCCGAGATAAATTATAAAACTACTTGATACATTTCATTTAAATAAATAGCCATCAGCTGCAGACGACCTTAAATCGTTTATTAATTATCTAGCCGTTTGCGTGGATAGAGAAATGGATGGGCAAAAACAGAGACAGAAAATGAATTGCGCTTTGCATGCAAATTTAGGCGGTTGCATTTATTTCGAGCCATGCAAAATAATCACCTCTGGCTCGCGAATTTCTTGCTATGAGTGTAGCCGGGGCCAATGGAGTTACTTGATTCGACCGCCTCTTCAGCTTGCAGAGCTGCAAGACCTGGCAAAAAAATAAAAAAGTAAAACATTATTTTTTATTAATTATACCTATATAAGAAAGAGAAAAATAATCGAGTCGTTATGTCGGAAACAGAATTTGCAGATTGAAAGAAATTTTTTTCGAAATTTTCAGGTGAAATTTTTTTTGTCCAAGCGATAAAAGTGGCTATTGCATCTTGTGAAGGCAATTATAAGTAGTAGTTTTCCATTGATATGTTACATGCTTGCTTCGTTGTTGAGTGTCCGAGTAGTCGATTGTTATCTTTGAAAAGCTATTGGGCTTTTGGGCGAGTCAACAAGTTTATCTGAAATAAGTGACAGGCTCAGATTATCTTGACTAATACGCAATGTCGGACAAACGAACGGTAAAGTTAATATTTCGAGGTAATACTCGCAAGTGATATACTGATATTTCATTCGAGTATATTTGTTTTTTTCGAGGAATCAAAGAAAGTGAAGGTAGATAATAAAATGTCATTTATTTGTAATATTATAATAATTGCGAATAGTGAAAGTAGTAAATAAGGTTTAATTATTTAATTATTGAATGCGCCGTCAGTGCCGCCAGCGATGGGATCAAGGGTGCCGGGTAGTCTAGGCCTGTAAAGGGGCCTGCTGGCTCTTTCCGCCGTATCGACAGTGCGATGCAGCAAGTTAGCTTCTTCGGCACGTTGCAGTTGATCGAGGTAGCGCTTGACGAGATTGCCTCCGCCAATCTGGTCGAGGTTACGTCGCAGCAAGTTGCCCCCACCGATAGGGTCCAGATTGCGTCTCAACAAGTTGCCACCGCCTATGTGGTCCAGGTTGCCGTGCTGCCAGTTGCTCTGTCCATACTTGCCTGCATTGGCCGCGCCACTGTTTTTGCGCTGCTCTTCTTGGTAGTGAATCCACCAGGAACCACCGTAAATCGGATCTAATTTCAGAAACAAATTTCAAAACTAATTTAAAACATAAAAACATGTGTACAATAAGTTATAAGGTTGAAAAGCAACCATTTGCCCGATTTGCTTAAACTATTGCCGTTTAGGCTGCTATTAACACGATCCTAAATTCTTTCGGTCTGCAAAGAAAAAGAATCGATTTTTATGCGTGCGTGTCGTGACTCGTGAACCAGTTGACCTGGTGCGAACGCTATAATAATGCTTAAAAACTTGAAAGATTGAAAGAATTGAAAGCCGACGGACTATCACAACTCTAAAGGCTTAAGCAATTGCTTCGTCGCGGAGCCAATAAAGTTGAAGGAAAAATAAAGCGGCAGAAAGAAAAGGCGCGAATGCGTAAAGCAGTCCATTCAGGCATTGTAAGCTGTTGCATTAAATATTAGTGTAGCATGGCAAGCTTACCTTTCACCCTGAAACTTACTTGTAAATTTGCGATCTTCGGGTACGGCAAGGCGATTAGTAGACAAGACAACACATCATTATATCACCACTTTTAACTTTCTGAATGATAAAAAGATATCACGATTGATCATTGCAATGAAAGAAAATAAGCATTTTACAAACAATAAGTCAGTTTAACGTTAGAACAGAACTCTTCTTTATAAGTATACGGCAAGAGTCAATTAATTGGATAATTTAAATGTTAGTAGGTTACTTTTTAAAAAATGATGTCACGCTAGTTTTGTTATTATTTATATGCTTTTATAGTAATGAAGCATTTTGAAGCTGAAAGCAATCGATCATGGTGAAGCAATCAACTATGCGCTCTACTTTAAAAAGTTCCCTTTAAATAAATTGCTCCAATTTCCTGACAATAAAATATTATTTTGTAATCTAGTTTTCTAGTTTTCTAAAAGAATTTATATGGAAGGCCTCAAGCTTCGTACAGGGCGTTTTGAGAGACGCGCGTTCGATTGCATCAGTGTCGAGGTACATCGCTGCGGTATATACCTGATGCCGCGAGACGTAATGATGTCGTAGTGAACGTGGGAGCATCGTTTGCATCGGGCATACCGCGCTTCAACTGATTAATGGCAATTTAATGATCGCTTCAAAAGCAGAAGGCTGGCCTTCCTTCGATGTTCTGCTCAAAATTCCCAATCATACTAAATTCTTCTCCAAAAAGATTATTTTTAACTAATTTATTAAATCAATTCAATTACTAGAATAGCAATTAAAAAAATAATTAAATTAGTACATTACCATATTTTTAGCCATATTTTTATCAGCTGCGCACCATATAAAATTATATTTCTATTTCATTGTATTTCTTTGATTAAAAATTTATATAAAAATAATTAGTTTTTTGGGTGTAAAGCAGATAATACCCACTGAAAGGTAACAGAATTTATCTAACTACAACAGTTAAAGACCGCGTCAGCTCACAAGCCCTGTTGGGCGCGGTACTAATTATTTTGTGAATTATTTCATTTTTGCGACACGAACGATGATCTGGGGAGAAATAAAAGATGCGACGCAAAAATAGGAGGAAAAAAATTAGAAGCAAGTGCCTGATCTCTAATTATTTGTCACCTTCAAAACTAAATAAGCTGATACTTATGTCACTATAAATATGAATGAAAGCTTATGATTTGAAAGCAATTAAAAAAAAAAATTAGGCGAAGCTTAGGGGAGCAAGGAGGTTTGCAGTGAAAATTCGTTTCCGGAGGGTAAAATGAGCTGCGGCAAACCGGGCTTTTACTAGCTGTACCTAGGTGGGCAAGCGCTGAGCGAGCGACTCATTGTGCTTGTCGGTCAGTCCAATAATGGCGTGTGCGCGATGTGCTACTCGCCACTGGCTCTCCGCTGCTCCGCAGGAAAAATGAATTTCGCAGTGTAAGGGGCTCTAACCCGGCAGCCCGACAGCTCATATTACCGCAGACGAAATCATTAAGCACCGTGTGGCACTCACATCCACGATATTTCTTTATCACGCTGCCTTCCTAAAAGCGAGCTCTTTTATTAAGCGGAAATAGCAAGTACTTGACTGCGTGACGGTTCTATCACCTCTGCCATTCTTTTTTTTCTGCATTTCTCATCTTTATCCTTAGTTTTTTCTAAACTTATTATGATAAGTTGATAAATCTACATCTGCACCTTGACAGAGACTAGATAAAGGTGCGAAACTTTTGTCATTAGAGTTTACAGCAAGCTGCTCTCTCTCTCTGATACCTACGGTCAAATTGAATAAAAAACTTGAATGCACCTTTTCTTCATCTATCCAGCTAATCTATATTTCTATAAATGTTTATAATGTAGCCTATGCAATCGTTAATGAATCATGTCCGTGAGCGCATTTGTTACGCTTAATTCTTATAGAATTTTTGAATAGTTGCTGTTGTGCAAAGACAGCAGAAATTTTTTCCCCTTACCTTCTCTCTCTAATTCTTTATCCAGCGCTTCTATGTACTCTGGTTGCACAAAGACTTCCGAGTTCACTGGGATATTTTCTCGTGGCTGAAAAAAGAAAAAAAGGAAATGATAGAGAAAAGATGCAAAAAGAAAATTGGCGTTTGTTCGCGGCGCGACTTGCTAATGCTCATGTGCTGGTCGGGACGGTTACGCACTTATAGCAGCGGCGACCTTTCCCCGCTCCCCCTTGACCTTGCGCGGGACCCTTTTCGCTTTCGCCTTTCCTCTTTTTCCTTGTCCCTTGTCCCTTGTCCCTTTTCCTTTTCCTTTTTTTTTCTTCGACAATTGTCGATTTGTAACCCAATGAGAATCGCCCACAGCATGCGCACACCTCTTTCAACTTTCCCTTCTGATTTATTCCGCTGACGCTATGATATGAAGTGTGAATACTTATCTATTATTCTATAGAAAAGAGATAATAGTATCTTTTTTACGTTAAATTTTATTTTTATAAATATAATAAGCAGAAGGTTAAAGCTTACAATATGACATTGTTCACGTTAGCTAAGGTCCATTGATAAAAAAGTGTCTTTTCGATTTTAAAAATAGCTACGTGTAAATGATTAATTAGTTTATTTTTAATATACTAGAATACTACAGTATAAGAAGACCAACGAACTAAAAAATGCTCTGGTAATTTTCATTATCAAACTAAGTACAGTTACTCCAAGTACAGAGAAATGCTCGTTATAGATTCATTTGTTAAAATTTGTCACGTTAGCAAAGTAAAAGCTGTGCAACATAAGTTTATAGAGTTTTCTATATTTAAGATTTTGAATAACTCAAAGAGCGAATTAAGGCATTTTAGTGTATTATAGTTGATGAGTCGAATTTCTTCCGTAAGTCAACTTCCTATAGTACTACTCACAGACTCAGTCGCAATTGGAATTGTTTTGACAGCGGAAGCGTTTTATTGCGAAAAGTTATTGCGCTTTTATTAAAGATCCAATCCTGTGCGGAAATTTTTATTTGATTGGAAAGTATCAGAAGCGAGAAGAGAAGTATCATGCAGAATATATAAGGACTAGCGTGTAAAAGCACGAGTGTCCACGGACACTCGTGACACATGCTAATAAGTGCTTTTTTTGACAGGAAGACACGAACGCTGCCTATCGTTCATCAAATGCTTACAAATGATAGCAGCCTTTTTGCGGGCACATTTCAATGGGCTCCAGACGTCGAACCGAGACTCGAGAAGATAAATGAAAAAATTCATCATTTTCCCATTGACTTTTTTCGCAAATGGACCGAAGCTCAAAGCATACGTCAATGTTGCTGCTGAGCTAAAACGAGCTCAGCTTTGAAGGGACTAGAAAAATGTATGAAATCTGCAAAGGAATTTACTTGCGCGACATGCGTCGCCTTCCCAATTTACCTGCGAAGTAGTTTATAGCACTTTTTATTAGTATGCATGAGAAAAGTTGTTCTCGCACAACTTCTTACATTATCTATACAAGGAATTATGTCATTTTCCACGCACCTAGGCCCTGCCTAGGCTTCGCGTACTCAGACTGACGTATCGATTAAAAGGACCGGCGCGGCTCCTGCGGCTGCGACCAGCAGGAGATGCAATTTATTTTCGTTTTAGTCCAATTTTAAAATGCTTTTCAATTAAAGCATCCGATCGAGTTTATTACTTTATATTACATTTCAAATTGTTATACTTGGAATTGTTACTAGGAAAAGAGGCATGAAAAGATGTGAAAATAAACTAGTAAAACTCTTTTTCGATATATTCTCACTGATCGTTGCTGATACATAAAAAGACCATAAAGAGGACATTCCTTTGCTTTTTACTGCTTTTTATTGTCATTAGAGAGTACAAGTCGCGTTAAGCAAACGAGCTCTTAGATGGGAAACATAAAACTTGTCGCATTAGTTTCCAACTTTCATCTTGATTCAGAATGCGGGCTCCCTTATCGCGCACAATAAATATAAATGATAATTTTTTATATCGTTACTGGCTGCCACTGGCGTTTCCAAGCTAAGTTTCGCAAATCTCTTGCATTTACAGGTAACGAGAGAGTTTACTTAAATTCAAAATGGAGCAAACTGTTAAACGAGGCGATTTTTCATTTAAAGCGCTTTTGAAGCTCGAAAATAAAATGAATGCAGGCAATGCGAATGTTGGACATACCGTAGGAGGTGAGGCTGCTGCGAAGATGCATAGCGCACCGAGGAAGAAAAGAAGCACCGTGGGCTGCGTGGCGGTCATCCTGTCGGAAGTCCGGGAAGTCCGGGAAGTTCGGCCGGTGAGTGCTCGTTGGGGTTCACCTGCGGTGTCGGACGCGTGGCCCGTCTATATAGCGAGTGCCGCGATCGCGTGCCCCCTTCAAATATATAGCTCACGAGGGCGGCGGACGGACTCCCTCCTCCTCCTCCACCCCCTCGCGCCGGCAAGCGCGGCAAGCGCGGCAAGCGCGGCAAGCGCGACCAGCGCGCGCACCCCTTCCCCCTCCAGCCTCAACCCCCTTTCAGATAAGCGAGAACCTACCAATTCTGCAACAGGCGGTTCACGCACGATTCTCAATCGCGATTACCCCGATGCCCCCATATTCTTATATCTTTATTGCTCCCTATTTTACCCCGATTTATCGACTACTTAATTATTCTCACAAATCTAACTGCTCTACTCTTATTCTCTATTCCTTCTTCATTCTGCACTTTTTATAATATATTCTTTAATTCTTTCAAAAATAGACATTCTTCAGCTATTACTTATGTAACATCTTTTACGTTTATTTGATTATCGCGACTATTTGCACTAGCGTATTCATATTTAGCGAAACGATAATCATCCGCAGAAATGACGAGAAAGCATTATTGGCGTTTCCATTGTGAGGCGCTTAAGAAACATCTGCCATGACAAACGTACGTCATATCTGGCCAGACATTCTCCAAAAGCTAAACGAAATTTTTATTCTTCATTTGTATGTTAATGCATTTCAAATTTTGTTTGCTTCCTTCTTCTTTTAATGTCAAGCGGCTATAACCGCCGAAAAGAATATATATTGCTTTTCGCTGATATAGTTCAAAATCACAGTGAATTTGAAGGAAATTGGAAATTTGCAAAAGGTACGGAGCGAACAAGATTTATCATTATCGATAATTGGATTGTAGCATAATACAGTATAATACTACTCGATTCTGTCGTCGGACAGGTCGGACTTCTAAGACGACACGTCGCTATCGCGTTAGCGACACACGTGCAGCTCGCCGCGCGCCGCACGCACGCACGACGAGAAGATGAGAAAGATCGGGGGTGGAGGAAGAGCGCCTGGATTCCCGCGCGACGAAACGTTTCCACTCCCCCGGGACTGGGCTAACAAGAAAACCGTATTCTCTGCTCTGCCTTCTGACTTGCGCAAACTTGTCTTCAACACTATTTTTTTCAACATTTTTACTCAATGTAACCTTCCTCTTTCTGCTTATTTTATTTTTCAGATTTTTCAACAGTTTATAGTTAGCAAGTACTCGAAAGCTTAACGGAATAAAGTATTTGGGGAAATGAAAAAAAGAAATAAAAAGGTATCATTTCAATGCTTTGTACAATAGGAAGTAAAAAATAGTTTGAAAATAAAATCAATTTATCAATATTTGAGGCGAGAAAAAAATGCTTTGAACTTGATGCTTTGTGCATTAAAACATTTAAAGCTTTGCAGCTTTTCCTTTTATTTCGAAAGATTTCCTTCTAAAGTTAAGCTTCGGGAAACGTTCTCAGAAATAAATCACCTTATCTGCCTGATATATTGTAAATGAGAGTTGGCGGGAAAAAAGTTTTTACCTTCAAATTAGCATATGCACGAACAATTGACGCAGGCCGAATTTTTCCGAAAAATCGCGCACATAAATGGAATATTTTATTAATGCCAGTCAATTGCGTTTTATATCCGAAACTTTGTTTGCAGCTTTTCATTTGTTTTAGCTTGATAAGTTGAAATCAGCTGCTTGTTCGTGAAAGTTTAGCAAAGTAAAGAAAGAAGAGAGGTAAGGCTATAGTTGCTAGTGCGCAAGGTAATGATTAAAATGATTTATCCTACGCAGAGTGCAGTGCGCAATGGCTCTATACATACATTGAATTAACGTGTGGCTCGGTCAGCCCCTCGTTCAACCCCACGTTCAACCCCACGTTCAAACCCTCGCGTAGCTGCACTACGAAAATAGCCGTCGAGCGGAAAAAGCTCGTCGGACGCGCTGCCACCTCGCCCCTTGGTTTCTCTCTTCAAAATTCGAAATTGATCGCACCATCATTTTTATCCTTTTTATACTTATAATTTTACTTTTATTTTCCATTTCACGATAACTTTTTAAATGCTCCCATTTCCCCCAAGAAAGTATAATAATGTTCATGAATGGCACGAATGGCGTAAAGCTTATAAGAGGTGAAAAATAAGAAGAAAAGTGAGCGCGCATCAGTATCGCGTGTCATTAATGGATTCATTGTCCATCTTGTCTTGCTCTGAGAGACTTGGAAGGAACTCGATTCTTTCGTGAGGGAGGTGCGAGGGAGGCAGGTGTGGCCCCGTATATAAGGGAAGCGAGCCAAAAATCCGCCCTAATCCAAAGTTTTTCCTTCGAGCAGTCAAAACATCTCGCTGAAGATGAAGACTTTGATATTCCTCGTGAGTTCCAGTGCCAGAGTTTAACAGTTTCGCAGTTTGAACGAGCGATATCGCGTAATCAATTGTTTTTTTGCAGATGGCCATTTTTGCCTTTCTTTCGCGCGGAAGGGGACGACTCGCGCCAATCGGCAGTTACGCCGAGGACTTTTCGGATCTCGAGTTCCCCGAGTTCCCCGAATTCCCCGAATTCCCAGATGCACGAGAGGAGTGCGCCGAGGGTGCGTGCTCGCTTTACGCCGAGAAGCGCATTACTGTTCCCGAGAAAGTCGTGGAGCACCGGCAGCTCGTGCCACGGGTAATAAACTTTTCTCGATAATTCGTCCCAACGGCTCTCCCAATGGCTCTCCCATCTCCTTCTGCGTATACGCTAATCGTGCTCTTTTTTTACAAAATCTCATCTTTTTCCTAAACTCATCGTATAGTCTGCACGAAAAGCCATTATTTTTTTACTCTTCGCTTATTCTAGTTGCTTGCTTTATATTTGCCGCGGTAAAAGATTGATGAGATGAGATCAGTTAGTAATAGTAGCGAGTAAAAAGATCCATACAATATAAGAGTATTGATTTTAAAGTTAGAGCCGATAAGTGCACCTGAATCCTTCGGACAACGGAGATCATCAATTTGCGGCTGTGTCGGTCAGGAGGAAGTCGTCGATCTTGGTGAAGGCCACTATCCCTAATACATGACAAAAATGGTATGCAAAACGTGTAATAATCCGAAGATATACGCTAACAAATTCTATCAGTGCCAAAATTACACATGCAGCGTGAGTACTCCTTTAGCGCATAAGCGATTGGAATAAAATATCGAAGAATTACTTTAATCGAAGGAATCATGTTTACAGTTTAACGTATTAGTGAAGCGCGGAGTAAGTTCCATAGTTAAAAACGATTGGAAAGTCTTTGAATTACCTCTTCCAAAGTCTCTGAGTGGCAGTTGGAAACTTTTAGCCATACATGTTCCTGTGGCCTGCGTCGCCGTTGAGAGATCATGATGACTTCAAACTGCTTTTTTTAGTGTCAAATTCAATTTTAGACAACTACAACTACAAATTACAATCGTTTCTTTATTGTATCATACAGCAGCATTATGTTATTACGCTGAATAAAAATGTGAAGCAGCTTTCAACATTTAACTTGTTATTTCTCTCCTTTTGAATAATTGAAAAGATTTTCATTTGAAAGATGAAATAATGAAATGACAGCCCCCTAAATCTAAATTTTAAATTTAAATAGTTATTCTTCTCGTATTTGAACGGAGCTTTTTTTACAACTCAATTAGGATTTAAGGGGGGTGAAACAATGGCCAGGCAAATGAAACATTAAAAAGTATTAAAAAGTAACCTTGCGCCTTTTAATGTGACGAGCGCTCTAAATGAGTCGGAACTCGGAAAAGATGAGCGAGAGATCAAAATCAATGAAAAAAGAGATAATCCCAAAGGCTCGTAATCGTAACTTTTCAACCTGTATTAAAAGATGTAATCATGTTTAGGAAAATACACAATTTAGAATATTTTTACGGAGAGCAATTAAACCCGCATTCGCTGACAGCAACGGTGCATGTCACTATTCACGCCACGCATAATTTGCTCTGAATCCTAAATGAGGAGTGAATCTCTCTCCACATTAAAAGTAAATCTCCGAGAGTCGTGCTCTATTTAGTTAAACGTCCTTTTACAGGCTTAAATCACCTTCAAATTTATTCTCGACCTTTCCTCTACACTAATCCAGAATCCCTTAACGGCCAATTCTTAAAAATTTTTATAATTAAACATAGAAAGCTAGAATATTGCGAAATACCTACTAGTCGAGATTTTCCTCTAGAAACTACTGGACTAACTACTAACGTGCCCATTGACACATTGTAATATTTTTCAATATCTCTTTTATCAAAAAAGAAAAATTATTTATGAAATATCGTGCAACCTTATAAATACCCACTGTAAGTACTTTAAAATATTCTTTACAATATCGAATAATCAAATTGAGGAAACATATTAACATATCAACTTTTCACGCGTCGCTTTATCCGATTTAAGAAAAAAAACCCTATAAAGGTCATTGATGAAAATAATAAATAGCAAAAAAACATTGTTATTGCTATATATTTTTATATCCATCTATCTTTATAAACAAATAAAAAACGGCTACTTTATTATTTGGATTAGCTATTATTTATTAGCTATTATAATTTCTAATAGCATGGAAAACATAAAACCGTATTTTAAGCTGACTAATAAATTTCATTGAGCTCATTGAATCGAGCGACGGGCAACGGAAGCTACTATCTAAACGCATGTTTGATCGTGATAAATCCTTTTGAAAGGCTGTGAAAGCGATAGCGTAAAATGTTTGCACTTTATTGCTGATGCTAACGCTGCTCTACGTGAAGAGATTCAATTAGTACTTGTTTACCTTTCAGCCTATTGATAATAACAATTTTCAAATCCTCAAAATACTTCAATGGCAAAATACCCAAGAAATACTCTCGCCCGCAATTGTTATCTACATAAAGTTTCATTGAAAATCTACAACGAGAAATGTCTGCGTCAATAAGTTGGAACTTGGAAGAAACAGCGATAGAAGGGAAAAATGCTTATTCAGATTCGATCTCAAAGAGAAAGCTTTTTTTCTCAAGGGACAGTAGGGATCATGAACCGCTTGCTAACCTTATCCTTATCGTTAACAGACGCTCAACAATCTTCACCAAAGGATAATTATCCCCGTGAGAAACTGCGAGAATAAAAAACAACCACACAGGCAGATGAGATTTTTTTCCTAAAACGATTATTAGCATTTTTAAAAATTCAAATCGGCAAACTTCCAACAATTTTAAAAGTTTTTAATTACTTTTAAATTCATAGTTATTTATTTATTTATCTGCAATACAAATTTTAAACAAAATTTAATTACATACATCTATTTGTAAAGTAACAACAAAGTTTTAACTTATACTAATAGTAAGTTACAATGTTTCATAAAAATTTACACAGACCAATGAATCAGCATAATTGACTAACCATAAATGCAAGATTGTGTCACATTATTTGTACTGTCCGTGCCATTGCATGTGAAAAATTATTATACATTTCATTTACTACGGGTAGTTACACTTTACAATTTGTACAAGAGATTCAGCTCTTTATTATTTATTTATTATAAATTTTAAATGTGTTTTACAACATTTTGTAGTTATTTTAATAATATTTATTGTAATATATTTTAAGATCAATTGTAAATAAAATAGAATTTACACAGAGGCAGGAGCTGGTGTTTCTTGAGTAGCTGAAATTGAAGAGAAAATAATATTACAACTACTTCAGTTTGAAAGATTATTCATTAAACTGAATAAGCTAAGAACCTTTATAAGAATACTCTAATGCAGTGGCAATAGTTCTCATATCTCCTTCAATACTTCTTGCCCAATTTTCAACATCTCCTATTTCTTTTAAGGCACTAGAAAATGTTTCAACTAACTGAAGCCAAGATTGTGTCTGTTTTGCAAAGTTGGTTGCACTCGTTTGCAGTTGTTTAGCTTCTGCATCAAGTTTCTTTTGATTTAAATATGCTTGAGCTACCCTGTTATTATTTAATTTTGTATTAGAAAGTACTTATTGCACTTGCGTCTAATAAAAAACTTACCCAACATTTAAGTGATCTACTAAAGCTTGTGTTAAATTATTTGCAGCCTGCACAGCTTCTTTACGTTTTTGTTCTATGAAAAATAAAACAGCCAATTTAATGTAAAAGAAAATTCTAAACATTGAACGCTTATATTGTTCACAAAACTACCTTGTTTTTCTTTCCTTGCGGCTTGTTGACTTTGATGTTCCTTCACAATAGAAGATAACATTTTTAATGTGATTCAGGATACGTGCTGAGTAAAGTGGTTAAAAACAATTCGACATTTAATTTATTCAATGTTTTTATTAACATACAATATAGAATACTAACCTGAAAAGTTGACAATAACATACAAGTACTTATTCAGTATTTCTCGCTACTCGTATATATTCGAATATATTTGTATACAAACAATACATTTCCTTATATCTAACCTAACCCTTTAATGGCGTGTAAGAGCCCGCCACTCAGCCACATAACACCACAAGTCAGAACGAACTATATAACGATACAACTCCATACATATTATAGATACGTAAATCCACAAATGAATTAAATGAATTTCCTTCATTCGCTATATAGCGCCAACTTCTGCAGTTCCTGAATCCTGCGCCGGTGCGCCCCCAACGGATGCAACTTGCGTGTTGTGCTGTTGTGCATGACGATGACGTCGTTATCGGTAATCGGTTTACTTATCCTTTATCGTACAATTCATTTATTGATTTATATACAAAAATAAAAATATTAGAGCGTATATATAAATCCACATAATATTCGTACGCAAATTAAAATTAAGCTATTTTATATTCTTGCTCTTAGGCCCTTTGAAAAATAATTCTTACATACATATATTTAATTTAACAATTAAAATAAATTTAATCCAGTCTTTTAAGCAATATTTCTATTTAAATTTTTTAAATTAAATTTAACTTAATACTTACATTGTGTATGTCTATTGATTAAATTCAAAAGGTAGTTTATGTCCACACACAATGCGGCTTGCAATGAAAAAAATAGCATAATATTTCTTATAGAAATCTGTCAGTTTTTAATTGATAAAATAAAAAATAATTAAAAACAGTCTAGGAGAATATAATAATGAATGAAGCACGATTTTTTATTTTCATATTTATTAAGAAGCATTTAAACATTTCAATTAAATATGAAAAACATAAATATAAAAAAAATTATGAATATTTTAAATTCAGATAAAATAAGTTTGCAATTTACAAATTTCAGCAAGCTCTTGAGTTTTCTTGACATTATCTAAACGAAATCAGGGTAGATATCTGGAACTAGTAGCAGCATTCTTCTCAAATTTGTAATTTATAATTTCATAGGGACTATTTTGCCGGTGAATTTTAAGATTGTTTATATATATACATATATATATATTTTTTTTTAACAAAAATAGTTTGTGCACACGTCTTATACATTTAAATATTTTTTAAGCACATGAAAATGAAAAAACAATATTTAATCTTAAATAATATGTAAAATTCAGATATAGATAAAAGTATCTTAATAATCGTTTTCGTTACATTAAAATTTACAATTACTTTGTGAAGAAAGTATAAATTTAGTCAAATTAGTACTGCATTTAACAAATTATTTTTGTTAAATGTATTCTTGCAATCAAAAAATTCATTCAAATATTTTTTATTTTGATGACTGGTTAAAGTATCATTGGATTGGAATAGAGCAATGTATTTGAAGGATTTAAGGAGTCTAGAGGTTATTGGAATGGTGGAGGGATTATGAATAATTGGATTCTTTAAATGGACTATTAAAATTAATCAAATGTCTTTAAAAATTGAAAACTGTAAAGTTAAAAAAAAATGATAAAAGCTTGATAAAGAATATGATCGTATTAGAAGAAAAAGAGCTAACACGTGCTCACTTCCTACCTATGCAAAAAAAAATTTAATTAATCTTCAAAATTAGCTTTTTTATTTTCTTATCAATTTCTACTTTTTTCATCCCCAACTTTTCAATTAAAGTTTCGGTAATCCCTCATTTCATAGTTTTCTTGACTTGAATTGAAGCTTGTGGATCTTCAAAGGCTTCTAAACTTGAATTTCTTTGTTGACAGGGAATAGAATCATTTCGGTATTTCGGTATTTGGAGATCATATTCTTTGTCACATACTAGAAGCGCGCGAAAACCTTTGGAAGAATCTTCATTAATTCAAGAGTTGAGATCTTCATTAATCTCATCTTCAATAGTTTTCTTTGAAAAATCTTAATTTTCTTTCTGTCTTTCTGAGCGAGTGAAACTTGCAAACTTCCCTCTATCATCCAATACCTCTTGATTCAAAACCTTATAAACAAACAAACATGTTAGAGAGCTTACATCTATTGATTTTCGTTTAATTTTTCTGATATTACGATAGAACTATGGTGATATTGTAAATTGTTTTATTTTCATAAATGTACCAAGAAAGTTATTAAAATGGAACCTGTCTAATTTATTGGTACAGTAATATTCAGCATTCGCAAGAGAGTTGGAATATTAACAAGACCAATTGTCAAACAATTAAAAAAGAGCCAGTTTAAAAAAGAAAGTAACTAAATAATTGTTCTTTTATATTCCAACTTTTACAAAATTTGTTTATTGTATTACATATAAGATCGCCAAATTTAATCTTATTCTCTAAATTTGATAATTTTCTAACTTTATAAAAATGGAAATTTGACTTGTGAAAATAAGGACTTTTTGTCTATTCTGACCTTTCTATTTGATGCAAAAAGTGCAAGTTTATATCCACGATTTATAAAAACTCCTCTTACGTTAGACTAACGTAAGGATATTAAACATGAGTGCATTACATAGGAAGGTAAGAATAGTGACAGAATGTGAAGTTTGTATGACCCCGAGTGTACATAGATAGAAGAAAATGGGGTCAGGTTAAGTCAAAGGATCATGTCACACAAATGGCTCCCAACACCTGGCCTCTCGCATCAAACCCGTCTCACTTAATATCGACCTGAAATCCATTAAGCAACGAAAACAATAATTGTTTGATCCAGGTTATGGGGGAATTGCGCTTAGTAATTATCGCAAGTTTTATTGGCTGCAGTTTTTATACTTTCATTCTTTTTCTGTGATTTACCGTACATTCATTCCACTCTCTTTCATTGTCATTCATTCTTCCTTATTCTCAATTTTATTTTTTTAAAATAATTTTTTAAAACATGATAATAGGCAGTTTACAAAAATATGTTCCACCTTAATAATAAATATGCATGTTTCTAAAGAATAGTGTAAAGTATTTTTTTTAAATTTGACTATGTTGAAATATTATACTTTACTGAAAATGAAATTCAATTTATAAAGTTAGTAAATAGTATTAATTTTTGTTGTTAATTCCACCCTGGCTCATGTTGATGTACACTGCCTGAATTGTATACCGAATCGCTATTCGTGTAACGATTTGACTTACGTGGCGTGTAGGAGCGTGATCTCGATCTTTCGTAACGTGAACGTCGTCGGTTAGAGTAGTAAGGGCTTGGCGAACGCCGGTAGTTCCCTCGGTTATTGTAACTGAATTAAAAAAAACAAGCATAAAAAATTAAGTGTTAAAACAAAGTTATTGTCAATGTATTTTTTTAAACTTACTCTCTCCTTCTAGGTCCATCCCAGCCTCCACCACCACCGCCACCGCCACCGCCACCGCCACCGCCACCTCCACCACCTCCACCACCTCCGCCGCCCCCACCTCGGCTGTCATATAAGTGTGTAGGTTTGCCTATGTAAATTCCAGGTGTTGGTGTGTGAGCTCTTTCTGTGATGGAATAATCCACCCTAATTCTTCTTCCATCAATTTCCATACCACTGCATTGCTCTTTTGCCACTTTTGCATCTTCCAATGATTCAAAGTAAACAAAACAAAAGCCTTTTGGACGTTTTGTCTAAGAACAAAATAGTAATTATTAAAAAACAAAATTTTAATATTAGGTATATTTTTAAATTTTTACTTCATAAATAAAAGGAATAAATTTAATAATTGTTGCCTAAGGCCTTTAATGCACTGCGTATACTCAATTGCACACATTCTAAATCTTAGGCTGATTATTCTATTCCCTCTTATAATTAGTTAAATTATAAAAAGGGGCTTAATATGTGAATCAAGAATGATTTAATTTATAATAGTAAAATATATTTTTTTTAATTGCATTAAAAAAAAAAGTTATAAAAAGTTTGTTTAAAATCCAGAAATGTTTTATTTCAAGATTTTATAAATTTTATATTTTTATACTAAAATATAAACTAACAGAATGTTGCATAAAATTCTCATATAACTTTGATATACGCACCTTAGCATCAATCACCACAACAACTCTTTCTACTGGTCCGTATTTAGAAAAAATATGGTGTAGTTGTTGCTCGGTTGTACAAATAGATAATCCAAAGACTCCTAAGCACCGTCGTGGACAAGGATTATCCCTACTTCCTAGATGACGTCTTCTTGAAGACATTGGGCTTCTTGAATGAGATCTGTACAAATTTCTATCTCTAGAATATCGTGATCTAGAGTATGACCTGGATCTGCTACGTGACATACGCCCTCTGTAAGGTGAACGACTGCGACTTCTGCTACCTCCTCGACGACCTTCATATTTTGAACTTCTATAGGATTTGCGACTACGGGTCATTGAATGACTTCTTGATCTTGAATAGTTCTTCATAACCCTATGTCCTTCCTTATGATCGCGATACTTGCTTGACTTTGAGTGTGATCGAGATTCCTGCATGTCATCATCATTTCTCGAACGTCTTGGACTCGGACTGCGACTGCCACTTCGCTTCTGTGCATAAGGTAGCAAAGGATGCTTGCAAAAGTACAAAAATACATTGATTTTACAGTATAACACCATGCATTGTTATAAATCATGCACAATTGTTCAAGTTCTCACTTGTAGAACAAGTAAAATAATGAATAAATAAATATTAAATATGATACTTTAAATAAATTAATATATATTGAAAATAACTTAGTGAGGTTAACAATGATAAATACAGAGTGTTATTTAAGAATATTTAAGAACTTTTCTTTGACTATTTAAATCTTAATTTTATCAAGTGACAAAATTTTACTCAGATATTAGGTGTAGGAAATAATAAAAAGAGTGTTAAAGAATGACGAAACAAGAGAGTTTGTTGCAAGAATTAAAAAAGGTAAAAAGTAGAGTAGAAACTTTGAGAAGAAAGCAAAAATGTTGAAATTTGCAGGGATACGCGCCGCAGAGGTACCGTCGTCCATTGCTAGCATGAGCTAAGTATTGCTATTCCAAAAGGAAGAAAAATGCTCACCTTGCTATCGTCCATTGCAATGAAATGTCGCTAACTCCGACTCTTTGCAGCGATGTTTTCTCGAAGAGTAAAGCGGCTCTTGTAGAACGCAAGGACTACAACGAAGAAGCGATATTGGGCGGCGTGCCTTCGTCTGTGCTTAACAGCTAAAAGCAAGAAATATACCTACGCACTACGCAGCCGCGGAGGCCGGAGCGTCGTTTCCTCCTTCCGTCAGCTCACACAATATGGCGCATAATCTTTATACTCGAGTATAGTCGGCTGACTGAGAGAGACAGAAAGATTACCTATTCGCCGGCGAGGCGGTCTCATTCCATCTTTTTTCCATCTTTGCGCAGAAGCGAAAAGCTAGCAACGGCCAACGTTCGAAACTTCCGGCGTTGCCAGCTGTAGCTTGGATTGCTTGGAATATGCGCGGATCACATTTGCAGTGCTGCCGGCAGCCGGCTTCACCGGCTAGCGACTTGCTGAATGCGCAGACGCAGACTGATTGCAGTCATTGGCCACATAACACATTTAAGCTCATTCTGTGAGCGCCTACATTCGAAAATTAGGATAAATTTTAATAAATTCATATTTTTTTACAACTACATACTGATTTCTTTAATCACACTACTTTTTTTACTTTTTTACTTAATTATTTAAAATAAAATACCAGTTTCTAATAGAAAGTAGACAAAAATAATAAATAAAATAAATCTATATAAATAATAATAAAAGCAATATTAATAATTGTGCTGAAGTACAGGGAACGAATGCCAATTACTGAATTACTGAATGCCCGAATGGTCCGAATGTTCAGACTGAACACTCTGAACGCGAGTAGTGAACACCGCATGTTCCCGGCGTGCAAGTACGACGGCCCCACACGTGCATTTAAACGACCTTGACGAGGTCGCCGCATGTAAACTGTAAACCTAAAGCGAAGTAACGCATCGGTTTTACAAAATGCCAAAGAGACAGAATGCGATGTATATCTAAGGCGTCATGTGGCAATAATATAAGCAAATGGGTCCAATACTCTCCCTGATCCACGAGGAGTGAGGACTTGGGCACGATCACTCACACGAGCAGAGCGCTGCTCGCACGCGGCATGAGCACGACTCACTCACGAGTCACGACACTCACGTCTCACGAGCGCGGTAAAAGCGTCTGCTCAGTCTGCTGTGCCCACTAGGTGCACACTATAGCCTACAAGCTCAGTCGCGCAACTTCGCCGCGTTCACCAGCGGCCAGCGGTGGGCAGCAGGGCAGCGGACAGCCAAGCCAAAAATCAACCTTGAAAATGGCATACATAATGAGGTGCGGACTCGGCTTCCTGGTTGTCAAGCGTGCCCAGTGTATGGTACCGCGAGTTATTTTACCCGCTACCTATCCGCGACTGTGCTTTCACACCAGTTGGATTCTAGATGGTCAGTAGCTTCGCTCGTTCTCGATCGTTTACGTGCTAGGTTAACTTCAATAAATAACTTTCTACTCCAAAGTCGCTTCATCCCTATCTTATCGTTTATTGTTTTCTTTTATTTTTCATTAAAAATCTCCTGCTTACTCATGTTCATAATTTAATGACTTCAAATTTAAATGTTTTATAGAAAATGACTGGTCGCTATATTAATTTATTTGTTATGCAACCATATAATACCATAAGTTTAGTCAGAATCTGTCAAAACTTCATTTACATATGTACTTTTTCCTTTATTTATTTATTTATATATTAAACAGGCTAGAAATCCTATGCAGAAAAGAAAATATAATACTTATAAAATAGAGTATAAATTTAAAATTCAATAGTGGATGATAATATGGGACTGCAGTGCATTTTTAAATTAACAAATTTGACCCACGTTGATTACAATAAGAGGGAGAATGCTTTAATACATTTATTTTAAAAATTACCGAATAATACTTTTATTTTTTAAATTAGTATTAAAATTTTATGCATTAAAAATATTCTGATAAAATATCTTAATATAGCAATATTCTTAATTAATTTTATTAAAAGTCTACTATAAAATATACTTTTTACTTTATTACAGTCAAAGGCAAAGAACTGCTGATGCCAGCTCTTTCACCAACTATGGAAAATGGAACTATAGTAAAATGGTTAAAAAAAGAAGGTGAATCAATCAATCCAGGGGATGCCATAGCTGATATTCAAACTGATAAGGCTGTCATGACATTGGAGTTTGATGATGAAAGTGTTCTGGCAAAAATAATTGTAATTTATTTTTTATTAATTTAACAATTTAATTTTCAACATTGATACTATAAAAAGAACTGTTTTCCTAGGTTGCAGAGGGTAAAAACGCCAAAGTTGGTGAATTAATAGCACTTACAGTTGAGTCAGATGAGGACTGGAAATCAGTTGAAGTACCTGTTGCAGGAGATGCACCATCAGCAAGTGGACCAATACCATCTACTGTATCAAAAACAGAAGTACCTCCACAAGAAATACCTGCTGGACAGTATGTTTAATTAAATGTAAATAAAAAGAAGACCAATTTAAACTTTTCATTATCTTTTAGGACAAATGTTTCAATGCCATCATTGTCTCCAACAATGTCCACTGGAACAATTGTCAAGTGGTTGAAGAAAGAGGGAGAAGAAATTCAAGCTGGGGATGCTGTAGCCGATATCCAGACAGATAAAGCTGTTATGACTTTTGAAATGGAAGACGAAGCAATATTGGCTAAAATTTTGGTAAATAAATGGTCAACTAATGCTGTAGTATTATTTTATTTTACAAAATTAGAAGCAAATGTATATCTTTTAACTGAAAACAAATTTAAAAATAGCTTCCTGAAGGATCACAAGCTGAAGTTGGAGATCTCATTGCCATCATTGTTGAAAAAGATTTCGATCTAACAAAACTAGTAATTCCTTCATCACTAAAAAGTAAACCTGCTGCTTCTGAAGCTCCAACACCTGCAACAGCATCTGCACAATCAATTGCAACTGCACACGCAGCAGTCAAAGATGTACCTCCACCTAGTGGACAGTAAAAAATTTTTATACTAATAATGTTACATAAAATACTTTTTACTTTGTAAAACTAATTCTTCAATTTAATCTTACAGGGTCTATGGTTTAGCTGTGAAAAGATTACTGGAAGAATATGGTCTAAGTTCAGGTTCTGTAAAAGGTACCGGTCGAGTGAATCGGCTCTTAAAAGAAGATGTTTTGAAATACATTCAAGAGAATAATGTACAGAAAGTTTCACCAAAAGCCGGTAAAAAACTGTTCTCATTCTGAATATCTCAGGATATCAAGATTCTCAAAAAGTTGTTGGTTTTTCTACAGTTTCAGGCCCATCGACTGTACCTTCAAAAACAGCACAAGCAAGTTCAGCTACAGTTACTAGACCTGTATGGCCCACAGGTCCATCTACATTTACAGACGAAGCTGTATCAAATATTCGAGCAGTTATTGCTAAAAGACTTGGAGAGTCGAAAGTAATTTTTATTTATTAATTTGTTAGAAAATATTCGACATATCATTCAAGTATCATTTTTGTTTTCAGAGTACTATTCCCCATTCCTACGCTAGTATCGATATTAATATCGATAAACTTAATGAAATTCGGAGTCAATTGCGAACAGAAGACGTGAAAGTTTCCGTAAATGATTTTGTGACGAAAGCTGTAGCTCATGCTCTTTTAGAGTGTCCTGAAGTTAATTCATTGTATCAAAATGGACAAGTACTTATAAAAAAGTAATTTTTAAATGTTAGCAAATAAAATGATTTAATTTATTTATTTATTCAATACAGGTGATTCCTCAACAAAAAGTAGACGTGTCTGTCGCTGTTTCTACACCGATCGGTCTTATCACCCCAATTGTGTTCAATGCAGCTGCTAAAGGATTAGCGGAAATCTCGAATGATATTAAAACTTTAGCCGGTAAAGCTCGAGATGGAAAACTCCAACCTCATGAATTCCAGGGAGGCACATTTACGTATGTATTTTTATAACGAATAATTCTTTTTTGCAAAATTAAAATAGCTAATTCATCTATAATCATTTGATTTTATTTAGAATCTCTAATCTTGGAATGTTTGGTATCAAAGACTTCTGTGCCATTATTAATCCACCTCAAACTGCAATCCTTGCAGTAGGAACTGGACGTGAAATTCTTGGTAATTTTTTAAATCTTTTTTACTTTAAATAAGCAATGATGATTAATAGTATAATAATAACAATTAATTTTCTAGATATATCACTTAAAAAGTCCATTGTGATGACCGTCACATTATCATATGATAGGAGAGCCATAGACGAAGATCAAGCAGCAGATTTCCTTGCAGTTTTGCAGGCAATGTTACAAGATCCTAATTTCCTAGCTGTAGGTAGAACACAAACACGTAGACACTGGCGTGAATGAATGTGACTACTGGTAAGTTGTATTGCACTCATTTATTCTATAATTATATCCTCCAGTGTCTAAGAAAAAAATGTTATTTAATGATATCGAAATTATTGTTGAGAACTCTTTGGTCACGTGATAATTGAAAAAAAGGTAACCAATTTATCAATTACTATTTTGTTTCAGATATGAAAATGTTTTGTAAACTGCCTCGTATTGCAATTGTACAAAGATCTCGCCGAGCTAGTGTAAATGTGGAAGTCACGGCGAAAGGAAGCTTGTTACCATTAGGCAAATTGACGCACCAAAAACAAGGTATCTGCGTTAGCTGAAATAAATCGATCTATTAATCTTTTCTAGTAAAGGGTCGGATTTTCCGCGATCTTTCGATACTAAAAAAGAAATTGAGATCGAGTTATAATCGGGCCATGATCATTGCCGCAAGCCAAAGAAGTCTAAGGAAATATAAGGTGCGTGGACTCGTTAAGTGAAAACAATTAAGACATTGGGTCAATTGTTATACCTGATCACTTGAATTTATTCGCGTCGAAAAGTATTGAAAAGGTGTTAATTAACTTGTCACAACGCGCGAACGCTACGGACCTGATAGCGCATGCGTTGTTAGATAAATTAGTTCAAATTATGAATTCGATAATTTATTATGTAAATGCTATATTATCCAAGGAACAAGACAGAGACGATCAATTGTCGGGGCGATGTAGTATCCAATCAAGGATCCATCCTGTAAATAAAATATTTATTGTTCACAACTGTTGGCTTTTAAGTTGTTTTTTTATGTGTTAAAGAAGTTAAGAAAATCATTTTATTTATTTATTAAAATTTATTATTTATGAAATATCTTAAATATACATTTTTATATACATTATACTATTCTTTTTAAAGTAGTATTATGGTTCAAATATCATTGAGCAGTTACATGCTCTTTAGGCACATTACAACATATAATTCTCGCAAACGACAAGTACACACATAAATTTATATATAAAATTTGGTAAATTCATATGAAAGGTTTTCTTTCAAAAAAATGTATAAAAGTGACGCAATCTGCGCTTAGTCCTCTGTACTGTATATAATAATACTTCAATTAATACATCTGTTTTAAGCTATAAATTTTCTGAATCTCACAAGTAAAAATGAATTCTTACCATTTTTTTTCTTTTGTTCCGATGATCCTAAAAACACGTTTCGTTAACTGCGTTTTTACGACCTTTGTATAAATTTATCAAAATAAGTACGGCACTGAAATTTGAATAAAAAACTATGCAACTTCATTAATTTTGAAATGCATTAACTTACAAGTTATTGTTATTATTACGAATTTTATAAAATTGCACACTTTTCAGACTTTGCTTTGGGAATGCAATAACATTCATTAAGAATTGCTTAAGAATGGTAGAGGCTAAAATATATAATCAAGAGAATCTATTTTACACTTTTTTAGCTTAATGTTAAGATTGCTAACATTTGCAGCAACATGATCTCTATCAAATAATAAAATTATTAAAAACATTTTTATGAGAATAATTAAATTGTTTAAATTTATAAAATGATTCCCTTGATTACTAAAACTTTACATCTTGGAATGAAAAAATAGACAGTTGAAACACAATAAAGTATTTAAGATCAATGAAAACCTTTTAAAAATCAAGTGTGACACTGGAAAAATTCTATTGGTAATTGATGTAAACTTTAAAAGACTTTGTGCAAAATTTTTTGTGCAGCTCGAATTAATGGACTTAGTGTAGTAAGCTCTGCACAATTGTCAAGAAAAGGGTGTAACAACAATTCATCAGCAGATGCTCTATCGTCAACTTCCACAGCTAGACATCTTTCTAAAAAGTTTTGAAACTGTGTACTGAGAGTATCCCAACTAGGTATTTGGGGTTTTCCAATAGCTGCTATCAAGTACAGAGCTCTCAATGGCGTTTCTTTCATATATGGTGGTTCACCTTCTATCATTTCAATGGCCATAATACCTAATGACCAAATATCAACCTTCTTTCCATATTGTTTTCTTGTTACCACTTCTGGTGCCATCCAATAAGGTGTTCCCACCATTGTATGACGTTTTTCATCTCCAACAATATTTGCACAAAAACCAAAGTCTGTTACTTTCACTGCTCCATTCATTCCCAGAAGAACATTGTCTGATTTTATATCTCTGTGAATGATGCCTTTTGAATGTAAAAAGCTTATTGCTTTAAGAACTTCACGGCAAACAGCAGCTATTTGAGCTTCTTTCATCACAGTTTCAGTCACCACATCAGTTAACGGACCACCTTCTAATAATTCCATCACCACCCAAAGATGATCATCGACTAGATATGAATTAAGGAAATTCACAAGATTTGGATGTTGGAATTCTCTTAAAACTTTGATCTCAGTTAGCATAAGTTGCTTTTTCGGTTGATTAGGTAAATCAATATCTTTAATGGCTACTCTCTGATTATTTGATAAATCAGTGGCTATGAACACTGTACCCGAAGAACCAGCTCCGACTTCTTTACTTCTTTCAAATCTTAATTGTGGGTCATCGCTTTGACAAATTTTTCTTAATTCTTCATAAACTTCATCGTCACTCATACTTGGTACTGAACTACTGTTGGTTTTTCTTCTCAAAACTGGACTTTCTTCTCGTTGTATTACATTATTTTCTACAGGTTGGGTATTTCCATTGCTATCTTCAGGAAGTTGTTCATAATCACTTATTTGATAATTGCTTAGATCTTCCAGAATTTCAGTAAGTGTTTTTTCTTTGCGTTCGACAAACTTTCTCGGTGCTGGTTTTGGTGGTTTTTTAATTTTTGGAGGAAGATCAGGTGGTATCCTTTGTAGTTGGCTGTCTGTAGAACTAGCCGATGTAGATCCATCCGAGTCTCTTGCATTACACTTTTTAGCAAGAATCTTATCAATTTCAATTGATTCCTCTTCAATAACATCTTCTGTAACAAAAGGCTTAAACACCTCTTCCTGAGGAGTTGGCTTCTTCTTTATGGAATAATTATAAAATTTAATGGCTTGAAGAGCTGCTGCGGGATGCTCATTTTGCTCAGATTTTGTTATCTGAGTATTGAGAAGACGGATCCAGGAGTCTGGTAGACCTTCCAGCTGACCTGTTTCAGCGTTCTTACTGACATGAAATTGGTGCGACACATTTGTGGGAAGGCCAATCTCTCCAACGGTATCTACAGGTTGGGCACTTTGATGTTTTTTTTTGGAGAAAAACTTGACAAGGTTTAGACTCATTTTCAGAAAAAATATCTAAAGCACTCCAGTTATCTGTTTATTATAAAAGAATAAAAAGGCGTTGTTCAAGTTTTATATACACAAGCGAAAATAATTTGCTTGTTGTATCAGACTTCAAAATGAGACTTCAGCAAAGTAGCGCGTGGAAGCCGTATCACGCCCATCCATCGCGGAATCTTCTACTCTTCTCTTGCCAAGGGGCAACAAAGATTTCCTCGTTGCTCCCTCACAACCGGCTGGCATGGGCAAACACTGCACACATTGTCTTGCTTCAGGACTCAAAGGAACATCCGAAACCTGCCTGAAAGGAAAGTTTAGCAGTGAATAAAGAAAAAAATGAACGGGATGAAAACCGCCTGGAGCTAATGTTGGCCGAGTTCGAGGTTAGGTTGTGGGAAAGACATAAAGGATTCTACCATCTAGTTTCATTAGAATTTTAGGAGGAAAGTATCGAGTCACAAAATCTTTTTATTCTTACCTTTGTTCGGTGGCAATAGCTTCAACGTCGCGATTCTCAGCGAGCTCGCTCGTTTAGCACGACTTAGAAAGAAAATAACGAGAACGCTGAGAGAGAGAGAGAGAATGTGAGAATTTATAACAATGAATGTACGAGTGCGTGAGCGCTGCTGTGCACTTGAGTTGTTGAAAGTGCACCTCAGTAGTGCACTTCTCGTCTAGTCGTCTTCTCAAAGTTATAACAAATTAGGTAAGTATAAAACTATAACAGTGTAAAGTGTAAATAATGTGAAATGTCCCGTCAGGCCGTCACTGACTCGCCGTCGCCGTGTGGCTGTGTCCGTCTGCAGCCTTACTCTGCTGCTGAGTGCTGATATAGTCTGCAGTGTTTTATGCGGCTGCAGCGACTCAGCGATCTGTAAGTAACGTATACACGGTATACACGCTGCGTGCGCCGTGGCCGCCGTGCGGCGTAGTGGCGAGGTCAGAGCACAGAGTGACGACTTAATGATGAATCTGAAATTCTGAACGACTCCTTTTTCACTATTGGATCGAGCTGCTGCAAGCTTTGCGCTTACTTTATTTCATGAACTCAAGTAATTTGCTCATTTATTTTCTCCTATATAAGTCTTATAACTTATAAGTTACGACTTCGTATGAACCTTATACATGTATGTAAAGACATACAGTTAAACGCTGGTTATTGCATTGAGTATCTAAATGGTTAAATGGAACCGATTTACTCTAATAGAGCGATCTATAAAGGTATATGCATCTACTGACCAAATCTCATAATTATTAAACATAGATTGATAAATAATGGTAATCGACTAAATTAGATCTTACGTACGTTTATGCGCTTTATCTTATTATTCTATCAGTACTGGTGTTATCATCTCTGAACCAAATTTATGATAATTATCTTTTAAGATAATTTATCGACTTGAAATACGATTCGCACTGGAAAGGAATTCAAATGGAATATATTAATAGCGACAGTATGTAAAAAAGTAATGAATCCATAAATAGTGGAAAACACAGTCATTTTATAAAAACAAAAATTAGGAAATTATTCCATATACAATTATAGAGTAAATAATATGTAGTATAACTTTAAAGTAAAAATTTAAAAATGTACAATTTTTTTCTAAAAAATATTACATCTTATCGATTGTCAGAAAATCGAAGGCTCTTATCAGCGTCGTCAGTTTTTATATTTACAATATTGTTCATTGATTCACATTTCAAATAAAAAGTTAGCCTTATTGTCAATTAGTTTATTGCGCGCGGCACTTTATTATACTTGTGCCTGGGTCTTAACATTAATATTACGCTCGAAAATCGTAGCACAGACGTTCGTGTAAAAGAAAAGGAACTTGCCAGAAATAGTTACTCGAACAGCGTCGATAGCTGTCAAAAGTTTTGCTTAATTCTAAGATCCAGTCTTTTTATTTGATATTTGAAAGAAATAAAAAAGAAGGCAAGAAGGTGAAAAAGACGTATATAGGCGAAAGATGATAAATTGAAATTTGTCTCGGTTTTAAATGAACGATCAACTGTCATTGCGCGGCGAGCCATCGTCCGTGCATTCCTCTATTGTTAGCTGTTCGCTCGACGCGCTGCATTTGACAACATCAACATCGACGGTGCGCAAGTTAGCCTCGTCTACAACGGCTCCGATAGTGGCGCCGACCACAACGCCGATGACGGCGTCGCGGCAGCTCCAGCTGTGATTGCTGTAAAGCTGCTCGCCTATCGGCTCAATTTCGTTCACCTCGCTCAAACTAACAGTGAAGCGTTTTAAATTGACCTCCGGCGGCGCTGGTAGGATCTCTTTTGAGCCGTGTTTTCGACTCACTATGTGACGATGCTGGAGTGACTGATGACCTTCCGACTCCAAACCGTCCCTCGAGCAACACCTTGACGTGATGCACTGTTTACTTTGACAGCGAATCAGACAATCGTTTAGCTTGTAGTGGGGATTCATCTGCACAACATTAGTTTAATTAATTTAATTAAAACATTTATGAAACATTTATTTATTAAAGGAAACGAACAGTGGCTCACTTGAGTGAGTTCCACTCACGTTACTACTCACCTTACTAAATTCTGGTTGAATGGTAACATGAGTTATACCGATTTCGGCAAAAAATGCAGTTATTTGGTCGGTTATTCTTGCGCATACCTGAAACGAAAGAGGAAGTACACAATAAAATAGAGTGATTCAATAGTCGTGAGATTTATTGTTGAACAATAGAACCTACCAAAGGATCCGCGTAGATGATATGAACAGTCGAGACGACTTTCGCCCCATTGAGCTGCCATACGTGCAAGTCATGTACATTAACTATGTCGGGAAAAGCTGCCAACAAGTCTTTTTGCAAAGAGTTGATGTTGATGTGATCTGGAATGGTCTGTAAAAGTATCATGCCAGATTCTTTCACTAAAAGAAAAGAAAATAAATTATGAATTGACCTCTGAGAATGAGAAAGCGTTCAGACGAGACACTTACTATAGGGATAGCTGAGGACAAAAAGTGAAACAGCTGACACGATGGCGAAGATTGGGTCAATGTATTTTGCAATATGGCTATCGGTAAAATAAACTAGACAGGAGGTGATCATGACCAGGACGCAACCCAAAACGTCTCGGCACATCTCGCGAATTCCTTGGCTCTTTTGAAGGATGATAGGGCTACGCCGGGTCTGCTCGTTTTCATTTTCTTGCAACGAATGCGACGTACTTCTGCAATTTATTGTTATATTTAATTGTTCTTGTCTGTTAAACGGCTAACTCAATGTGTACAATCTATTACAGGATACGCGTTACCTTACGTAAGGTGTTAAAGGGGATAATGGAAGATTAATTATTAAAAGAGTAAAAGAGTTGCAGTTGCAGTGTAAGGTTGTAAAATACAGTTGGTCTATCACCTTTTCAGTATAACACCACCGTTGTGCGTGAAGTGCAAAAAGATGCCCTGGTTAAATGTGTAACCACCTATGAGAAAGTAGCAGAACGCATTGAGAAGAATACCAGAAGCGCCAATGCTCATTACAGGTAGTGGATGATGCATCTCGTCCAGGTGGTTGATGTGAATCAGCGTCTGCAATGCCTCAACGATCAGTGAGAAGCAGAAGGAGGCAAGCAGCACGCAACAAATGAGCATCGTCACGACGTCGATCCTTGCCCAGCCGAAGGTGTTTTTCATCCTTTTTTCCGAGCGTGTTTGCTACGCATATTACATATTACATGCATGTATTCTTTCATATGGCTTTTACATTAACTAAAAATGGCATACAACACCATTTCTTCAAAATTTTATAAAATTTTATAAAATTTTATTTCTATTTTTAAATTATCTGTGCTGTATTTCGCGTTGCATGCGAAATAATAAAATAAAATAAATTATTTTTACCTTTGCTTTTCTTGTCGGTATTTCTTGCTGGTTCAAGCTTGTTTCATCCAAGCTGTTTGTGGAAACTTTAAGCGAGTTTAAGGGACTCTCGTTGCTTCCGTCGTTTTCATTTTCGTACTAAAATAAATTCAGCATTTTAGATTTTAATAGTCATTATAGAGATTTCAAAATTTGTTCAGCAGGGAGATAGTAATAACAGTTATTGGACATTGATGGGAGAAATGGTTCCGAGTGAAAGTTGGTCGTGCTCAGATGCACGCATGTACAATTCATGGGGATTCACTGGCTCTTTGTAAGTTTTTAAGGTGTCTGCACACTGATGGAAGAAATTTACTTTGGAATTACTGAGCATTTAAAAAAAAGAAGTATTATGGGCTGCTTACCTTGATTGTGGCGATGCAACCGATGAGAGCAACGATATTGCAAAGCATGTGATAGGCATTCATGAGAAGCGTGAGGGCGTGCGTGACGTAGCTCGCGACCATCTCGACCAGAAAGAAGGCGATCGTGAAGACGAGTACGAGGTAGATTTGGACTGGCTGGAGCCGCCTAAACCACTCTTTCACGGCCATATCTACAAACTGGCTATCAATTCTTGCTTTCTGCTTCTGTCAGCTTGGCATACTCCAGCAGCGTCTCTCTTCAACATTAAAAACATTACTTTTTTACAAACGACAATATAAACTTCTTTTTCGGCTCCCTCTTTACATCTGCGAAAGATAAATCTCCGGGACTCCGGCTGAAAAGATTGGCTGCTCCATCAAAGCGATTGAGAAAGGAATTTCGTATTCTCGACTCCTTTTTTTTTACTTTTTAAATCTGCCTCATTGATTTGTATTTTTTACAAACGACTGCTATTTTTTGCACTACCTTTGTATTATATAGATTTTAAATTAAATAGTTAGTTATAATAATGTATATAAAATGTTTAGATTAAAAAGAGTATGGATCGGCACTTGTGTAGTTGCAAGTTTTATTGCTTCAATACTTGCTTTTAATTAGTCTCATTTTCATATTAAGAAATGGACTAATGGATTAATTTTATTGACTGTCTGCCAAGAAGATGAGGTGAATGGAAGCAATTATAAATGAAAAGTATTCTGATTTTTGAATAGCAGAGATTTGAAAGAGAGAAAAGAGGCAAAAAGGTCAGGTACGTACGTACGTAATTAAGCGTAATTAGCGTCAGGCGACAAGTTGGTAGGCTAGAGGGAAGAAGTTGCACGCTGAAGCGGCAGCGGAGCTTGCGTTGGCGGGCATCGTGTCGGCTTGGGCCGCCTGAGCCGCTTGCAGAGGAGGCTATCGGTAGACGACTGACCGCGGGGCGCGATTGCGCCAACTAACTGCCCGACGAGCTTCGAAACTCCCGCTCACGGCTCAGAGACACACCAAGTGAGTCACAGCCTGGTCACTCTAGCTCAGCCTACTTGTTTACCCGCAGCGGCTACGGCTTATCTCGTACATACATCATTGTTCGGAAGGATGTTACTTTGACACAAAACTTACTTCCTTCCTTCACTGCGCTACTGCACTTGGCCTTCAACTTTTACCACTTTTATTTTTCGCCCGACTGCCTTTCTTTTTGCGACACGGATGACTAAGGCGCTACGGCCATCCTCTCAGCTTTCATCTAGCAGACCTTCCAATAAATACTATACTATTTACCTCGCTTACTTCATTATACTATTTACGTCACTACGTAAAACAAAGAAAATTATAAAAAATCAATTTTTTAATGAGCATTATTAATGTATGAAGCGATCGTTAACAAGTTTCTTCAACTATTAGCATAACTCCTTAAAAGAATTAGATTAATCGCTCAATCAGGAAAAACTAGATGCAAAAAGCGTACACACCACACCTATGTTTAATTAATGAATTGAAAGAAGCTTTTTCAAATTCAATCTTCTTAATACTTTGCGAGTTTGTCGAGTGCAATTGTTCTGCGTGGAAAACTTATTTAGAAAAAACAAAAAACAAACAAAATTATCAAAATATTTTTTAAGACAGAGCCCATTGAGATAATTTTATAAAAGATTCTTCTCCACCATTTCTGCTTTATAATGCAAATAAATTTGTAATTAAAATTGAAATTGGTCAGTTGGTGAAAAATTGATGCAAGGCAGTAGTGCAATAGATCGTTAGCAATTACGATATTTCCGTAAATTTGTATTGAAAAACTAGAGAAATATATCTTTCGTTTAGACAGTTATTTAAATAAATGTAGTTGTAACGTAATTGCCTCCTTGCTGAGTGCTCTTAAAGTAATAATTCGAATGTAGTAAAGTTTAAGAGGTCCAACTTTGACTCTTGAGTGTTTGCTAAAATTTAAGCTAATTACGAGTATTTAAAATGACACTTAGATAAAGCGAAATATCAATGGTCGAGATTAGAGAGATTAGAGAATTTGCGGGAGTTGGCCTAGTTTGGAGCACTTGTAAAATCCACATTAGAACGCAGAGGATAAAATGCTGAAGGCATGAGAAAGTTAAGTAGAAAAATTGTTGAGCTTTGAATTGGCTAGTTGAAAAGAGGTCCGTCGGCTCGTTGAGAGTGAATTGAACCTGGTTGAAGCCTCGCTCGAAGCAGTGCGCGGAAGCCCTGCTCTCCTCGCTTTATATACTCGCGCTTATACCTACTCGTGCTTATACTCGCGCTGGTTACGAGCATCCGGGCTCGCTTCTAATGACTCTGGGCTCCGACGGTCCGCCGGTCCCCGCAACAATGTCTCCACTTGCTTAGGCATTTGCCTATATCAATCCACGCTTATTTTTCGCTCTTTTATCAGAGCTAATCAGTTGGAAAGGCAAAGTTTCCATTTTTATCATTCGCCAATTATTTCTTCAAGGCTTTTCTCATTTTTATTCCTTAATTACCAAATTATTCTTATATTTTTCTCTTTTTTCGTCATTTTATAAAATATCGACAACTTCTACAAACTAAATAACACAATATTATTCTTATCTTTTCACAGATTAACAGTCAATGCGAAGATGTACTCACTGATAAAAAACGGCTTATCGAAATAAGAATAGATAGGTAGATAACTTACCTATCGGACATTCAAATCTACATTAGGAGAGTAGGCGAAAAGAAAAGAAAAAATTAAATAAAATAGAAATAAAAAAATCCGTAAAGATCTTTTGAATTCCGCCTGATATTTACGCAGGATATTTACGCAGGTTATTAATTATTTAGATCGCTAACCCTCATTGTATAAAATACTATAGCTATATTTAGATTTAGCAACTATATTTAAATGTTTGGCGTAGCTTCCATGAGTTTGACACATTTCTCAAAAGACTCAAATAGACATTACAAAATTAGACGATGTACAATCGTACAAACGTAAATCTGAAAATATAACTATTTTAAAAATCTTATCTTACTTTTTCTTTTAGTTTTGACTGACGGTGAGGGCTGTGCCGACGGCTTTTATCGACTGTATACATGGAGGAAGAAGGGTAACAAGTGTTGTATCTAAGTGATGATCGCGGCAATTAATATGCTAATTATTATTTACTTACAAGTAAGTGTAAAAGTGGAGGAAGCGAAGGAGAAATCCAGGAGGCTCCAGGAGGCTCCAGGAGGCTCCAGGAGGGTCCAGGAGGGCAGGCGGTCTTGCCTGGCCGACGGCGAGCGCGCGAATACGCTCAGCTACTGGTCAAGACAATCGGCTGAGACGGCCGAGCCGGGCCGAGCCGATCAGGCTGCTGCCGCTGACGCCGAGGACAACCTATGATACGAAGAGGCTTTATCGTCGATCGCAGACGCGACGCCGGCACACTCCCAGACTGTTCGACTGTTCGACTGTTCGACTCCCCGTCTTCGGCGGAGGCTAATTTATCCCGCGAGCCACTGCTATCGAACAAGCGTTGGCTTATCGCGCTGGATTTCAGGAGCGACGAATGCCAAGTGCCACCTTTTTTCTGCTTCCTACTCTACTTGCAATGTTTGCAGTCTCTCGAGAGACTGATCAGGCCTCGATTCCCTTTCCTTCTCTTCATACTTCATTATCTTTCGGTTCTTTGTTGCAAATAAATGCTTAGGTGCCTTCGCCTTTAAAAAGGCTGTAGCTCATCCTCACCTTGGCTTGAGGCTGACTCGAGGAAAAAAGCTTAAGCTCGATTTGCTCATTTTCTGATGGTTCTTTGTTCCTCGTGCGCCACCGTCTCGGCCACCGTGTACGCCTGCAGCCTCGCTGCAGCCTCGCTGCAGGACCACTGACGGACCGGCCGACACACCACTCGGCGAGTCTAATCGCTCGATAGACACGCTGGGCTCATTTCGTCTCGTCGATTGGAAAATAACTCACCGGATTACCGGAACGTTTGATCCCGGTTAGCTTCGGTAGCAGTCTCGGCGAAACCCTCCTGCAGCCTTTTTATTCTTATTCTTATTCCCCTGCTCTTCGAGTGCCCTGCTTCCAGTGGGAACAGTTCGACAAACTTCGACAGTACCTTCGTTTCTGCATATTCCCAACAGTATGAACTAATTTTAAATTTATTTTTATTCTATTTTTAAAATTTATTTTTTAACCAGTAACACTTGCGCATTTTGGCGAATGCTACATTAGCATTTTACGCCGTCGTTGCATAAAATAGTCTTCCATATGATTTTTCGGCAATTATCGCTCGCTTCACTCCGGCGCTAAACTCGCACCCCCAACTCACCTCTGGCGCACTAGTAACGCACTAGAAAGCTGCTAATATTCATTTTTTTTAAATCGTACAGTAATCTACCGCTTTTTTATTCTGTTGTATGTCATAAAATGGAATAATAAAATTCGTCAGAAATGTCAATGAAAGCAACGCAATCGAGGTGTGTTGTAATCCTCGTTACGCCGCTACGCCGCTACGCCGGTACGCTGGTTACGTCCAGTCGAGTGATCGCAAGGGCAATGTCAATGATATTCTCTCATTGTAAAAGCTGAACGCGCCTTAGAAATCCAAGCGTAAAACGAAATGAAAGAACAATTAACATGAAACAACGAGCGCGCACTTTTGCCGTGAGTAATGAGCCCAGTCGACCCAATTGACCGATTGCGTATCGATTTCACAAGCATCTAATTCACAAGACTGCGTTCCTACTTTACGAGACTATATCTTTATTAAAATCTCCTTTTTCTCTCACACTCATCCACGTAAAAGCAGCTGCTCAATTAATCAGTTAAATAATTCAAAGTTTAATAACTGAATTCAAGCGAATTAATAATTAATTCATTACTTTCGTTTTAATGAGAAACTCAAAGTGAAGTTAAACAATTTCAAGTGAAATAATCGTCAAGTACACGGAGGACTCAAGATCGAGTTCTTGTGCATGCGCAAGGTTTCGTCGCTTTTTCGGCCGACAGTCTGCAGCCTGACTTTTAAATCAAGCAAGACACCAGCATACGATACCGGCTTAATTGTGATATCCACAATTACGTCACAATAATTGCTTTATCATTTCAATCTTTTCAATATCAACTAATATCATTGTTATTTACTTTATTATACAACTCTGTGCGCGATAAATAAATCGGCCGTCGTTGCCGCGCTAGTATCGGAAACTACTATTAGTTTTATGAAAATTTATAAGAAAGATAATTGTTTCATTCAGCGGAGTCGAATTCGTTCGAAACCGATTAATAATCTGGAGCTCATATTAGAATTAAATCGAGTGCAATTCTTTCCGAGTACAAGCCGATAAAGTCATTGTTATTATCTATAGTCGTCTAGTAGGTATAGGCTAAATAGGCTTTCTGTCGATCTGTTAGTTCGGTGATATGGATGATCCAAGATGCGATAAGCTCGAGAAGACCGTGTGCACCACTAGTTTTTTATTTTCATATCATCGATTGCCGTTCATATGACAAAAATCTAAGTACGTGTACATGCCGCTCTATTTTTCGAGACTGTTGACTTTTGTCACTAAAATCGACTATTCAATTGCTATAATAGCTTACACCAATCAATAATTAAGAATACCGCTTTCAGAAAATTAACTGCATAATGTAAAACTGCGACTATTAATTATTTGTGCATTATTCACTTGATTAGTTTTGTTAAATTTTTTATTAATGTGCGTTAATAAAATTTATTTTCTTCCATGCGTAAGTAGATTTAAATGTTCGCACTCATTGGTATATTTTATGGATGAGGTAAGTCATTTACAGATATACTGATTGCTGATATGGGTAGTTCTGCTGTTGCCGCAGTGGGTAACCGTTAAGGCATTTGCGCATGCGCAGTCATTCGTTAAGTCTTACTAAGGCTAATGTAGTGATGCAAAAAGACCGTCTTTTTTCAAAGCGGTCTTTTGGACCGTCCCGTGACAATTTGGACCGTCCAAACTCCAAAATGAATTAAATAATTTTGGAAGCTATATAGATGAAAAAAGACCGTCTTTTTATTTTTGGTCTTGTGACCGCGTCGGCATTTTTCAATTATAATTATTATAAACCATTTTTCGTGGAAAATTAAAAATTAAAAAAAATGAGACGGCGTCACAAAAATAGGAATGGTCTTGGG
>UXGC01000626.1:0-74324 GCA_900480045.1 Eurytoma adleriae | reverse complement strand
TTCTTCGAGGAAAACTCCCAAATGAGCTTTTCTTCGCATCAAAATTTCCAAATATGCTTTTCTTCGCTGCAGAACTCTCAAATGAGCTTTTCTTCGCAGCAGAACTTCGAAGTATGCTATTCTTCGCGGCAGAACTCCGAAAAGTGCTTTTCTTTGTAGCAGATTTTAATTGTTCTAGTTTTCGCCTCAAACAGCTGAAATGTATTTTTCTTCGTCGAGAAGAAATGAAATGTGCTTTTCTTCGTTACGAGCGACGATATATACGTATACGAATGAGATGCGACCTTATCAGTAATATAACGAGTGGCAATATATCGCGGTCCTACTGTACTTGCAGATAATGCAGTAAAATCCCGGACTTCTAAACTATTTTTAGGCCAAAAAATGCGATCGCACCTTAAAACGAGAATCAGTGGATCCAATCTCCCGTCGAAAGGGTTGTTATTCGATAAATGGCGAAAGAGGAGCGAGGCGAGAGAGCGGGCATCGCTCGAGAACCGGGACGACGAGTTAATTACCGGCTCGATCGAGCGCGGCCCAGTTGTCTCGCATTCCGACGCGTTGTTCCGGTGCATCGGCCAGGAAACGCCGGGCGACGAAAAAAATGGCCGCCACCGGCGGCTTTGTGTCCCGTGCGCGCGCGCATCCGAATTACTCGCGCGCCGTCGCGCGCCCCGGGGCAAAAAATTTAATAACGAGACGTTAATTGGATCCAGTGCCTTAACGCTCGGCCGCTCCGAATTAGTTGTCCGGCTTTTTCTCGTTCGACGACGTCGCCCGTTTTGTCTTCGCCACTTTTGTGGCATTGCTTTCTTTATTTTTCGTTTATTAAGGGACTCTATGCATTGTGTCCGCGATTTGGAGCGCGGGGAATTTTGTAATTAAGAGCGGACGAATTTTGCGCGGCTAATTAAAAGAATTAAAATAGGAATGTGGGTTTGACTGAAACATTTGTCGAAATAAATTAATTAATAATTAGTCCGCGTAATTTTTTTATTTAACAAAATACCTAATGGATATCTCCAGATGGGAAATACGTTCTTCCAAGATCTTCAATAAAAGAGGCACTAAAAATGAATAATCTTTACGGTAAGAATTTCTGCGCAAACAAAAATAAAATATGTATGAATTTAAACATTCCTACCGTGCGTTTAATCTCTTTTAAAGAATCCATCAAAATTCCAGGTCCAAAAAGTCGCGCATGGCCGATGGGGCGAACAAAAGACGAATCTCGCACGCATGATTGGGCAACTTCTGGGCGCAGCGTGGATCCGTAAGCGGGGCGCGGGGGCGGGAGGGGTCGGAGATAGGGAAGCGCATCGCCGGAAACGCTTCGGCCCCGAGACTCGGGGGAAATCACGTTTGAAGCTCCCCGCTCGCCACTCGATCTCCATCCTCCCCATCCCTGACTCTTCACGGCTTTTACTTCCTCGCGGTCCGCAACTACACTTCCACCCGACGCCACTACACTTGTTCCCGTCGCTACGGTCCACTCGCGCATTGTTTTTGCCCGCGCCCTTTAATGCTGTCGCAAAGAGATGAAACGATGATGCACTCGAGTTTCGTTTATCGGGAAATTAATTGTAGGTTGCTATTCGTTTTTGCGTAGTTTAATGTAACTGTGCTAATTAAGTGCGGAAATGTAGCGTAATAAAGATTTTTTTGCAACTTCGTGTGTAAAGCGCCGTTTTGCGTACGCAAGAGCGCACTAAATCTGCATTTTACGTGGTCGTTGCATAAAATTTAGTTCGATACACGTGCGAAAGTTGATTTTAGCTTCTCGCACTTTCTCGCACTTGTATCGAAAACTTCTATTATATTAAATGAAGAAATAAAATTTGCAATTTTTCATTGCCGAGTAGCAACCAGCTAATGAATCAAACGTTACTTGAACCGTAAACCATAAGAATTTCGTGTAACAAAGCATAATTTTTGTAATGCATATTATAGAACTCTTATAAATTTTCATTGAAAACACCTGAACAATGGAGACAAGAATGTAAATGGAGACAAGCGAATGTGAAATTCAAAATTTAGTTTCCATTTTCGCTCTGTACATCCGGTACACCGCCTAAACCCGTTACTCTCCTTTTTCCGGCTGCAGCTGTAGCGAAGGGAGGAAATAAAGTCTGGTCGTTCGTCCAGCGGCAAAAGTTCGTCCATTAGCGATAACAATGAAAGATGGACACCCAGACGGCACTTCTGACAAACGCAGGCTCGCCTTGTTTGGCGACGACGTCGGGACTTCCTCCTCCCGAGTCAGCGAGAATCGTCGTCGACGTGTTTCCGGGCCGTTTTGACGGACGCATTTGACTGATGATTATTGGCCCCGAGGCGAAGGATGCGTCTACCGCGCCGAGTGATTAATCGTTCGGCGCAGCGGGCGCCGATGCCTTCTAACTAACAAACCCACAATATTTCTGGAGGCTCCGGAGAGAAACTTGCGGCTATTTTCTTCGCTACTTTAATTAAAATAATGACATCCTTTTGGAAACAAATCAGATAATCAAACGTAATATGCCATTAAAGAAATGCGACACTTGGCTATAATTTATTTAAAAACGAAGTTATTTAATCAGAATGATATATTAAACTATTCTGTATGAAATTTTGCTTAATTATTTCTATTTATTTGCAGTATTTTTATTCTACACAGGTTAGAAAAAATATAACCCAAACGAAAATTTTAAGATCCTTACTGTTCAAATCTGTAATCCAGTTCATATCCACGTACTTCGTTCTTCAAATTCGCGTACGAATCTTGAGTTTTTAGGTTGAAAAATGTTCTCCAGTCAGATTCTGCATTCCTGTTCAAATTCGGGATACAATTTTTGTTTACTAAATTAAAATTTTTTTTCAATCCTATTCTATGTTCCTGACCAAATCTGTGTTCTACTGCAAGTCCACGTTCTTCTCTTAGTTTCTAGTTTTAGGTTAAAATTTATTTTTATTCTGGCGTAAAAGTAAATTACACTTATAGTCTATACTTTTCCTTTATCAAAATGCTACGTCTCATTATTATTATACACACGCTAATATATGTAAGTTTTTTTTATAATATTCAGGCGGCAAATTATGAAACATAAAGTATGATAAATGAGCGACTGATAAAAAGTTACTTTCTTTGCAAATAGTTTAAATTGGCAAACTGCTCGCTTCTTATGGAAATAAGAAGTAAAAGTGCTTTAGGAAAAGAAGAAACCATTCAGTAAACTTTAAAGAAAAATTGGAGCTCACTTATTAGACGTCGATGGCGAGGGTGGTAGGTCGTAATTGATCGGCAGAAAAATACCTTGGGCGTTATCGCGCACACAAGTCAACGTATGTACGAGCGATAAAGCAGCAAAGTTCCCGGCGCTGATCTCCGCGGAACCGGGAACTTCCCGCCGGACGTTTGAGGTCCGGCTATTATCGGCGCAAGTCCGACCGACTCCTCCGCGCGCCGAGATTAAAATGTGGACCAGATAAAAGCCACCCGGACACACATTTTTCAATTCAAAACTTTTCTGGCTTCACGCCCACCTATACCTTCCCCCGGAAAGTTATCCCACTCTCCGGCTTTTTCTGTCGGCGCACTTCGCTCTCGGTCTACTATCTTTTGGAGATTGTTATGTCCGTTGTTTTTTGTAATGGACACTGTTTGTCTTTTGTTTTCATGAAATGGAGATTTAGATTAAAGGAAGATAGATAATCATGGATAATAAATGTAAGGAAGTGTAGGAGAATTTTGGATGCACTTTTAATTAGTAGATTCTATAGGCCCACAAAAAACAAAATATTTTCTTTCTACGACTAGTCATACAGTTGAACCTAATGAACCATGACCTGAATATATTTTAATAATTATCTGAATAACTACATTCGAAGTCATAACGAATGTAGTTGTATTATAATCTAAAGCTGGACTCATTAATAATGTTTCAACTTGCAATTTTCAGAATATCTAAAAAAATTGAAAAATTCTTAACAGTATGCTCTAGAAACCACGAGAATAGGTTTTTAGTTTTCTAACAGTCTGGTACAGATCATCTTCATTTTGCAAGTCTATGTTGCTAAAAACCATGAAAAAGAAGTAAGCAAAACAATTTAAAAGGCAAATCAATAAATGTATAAATCAGTGTTAAAATTAAGATTATCGCATCGGCTTGTCCACGTAGCCGCGATACATCCACGTCGGACGTAGCATTTTCCGGTTAAACGTACGTAACCCTTCCGCGCACAAAAGTCCCTCGGCTAGCGAGCGGTGCGCGGTACTTAATCCGATTTAGGTGGTACGAGCGCTAATTAATCGGCCGTCTTGCGAGGAAGCCGCCGGCGCCGTAAGACGCATCCGAGAAATTGCGGTCCAATCAGGGTAATGTCGCGCCGCGCAGAGAACGAGGGACGCCGGTGGGCGGGTGGGGGTGGGGAGCGAGCGAAGAAATATTACGAGCAGACGCTACAGGCGGGATGCACTTTTGTCCGACATCTTTATTTCGCGCGCGTGCGAGCTTTCAAAGCTCCCGGACGCCTTTTAAATCTTGAAAAAGGACGGGGCTAAGTTGTATTAATTGGTGGATTTTGAGTTTAGCACCGGCCGGGGGATCGGTTAAAGTGGAATTATATCCTACGAGGATATTTTAGTTCGCTGCCACTTTGATTTGATGGATAAAGTTCGATGCATTTTCAGAAATCTCGTTATTTCGGGGATTTGTTTAACGTTCGATCGGGGAAATATTAAATTCGCACTTTGTGTGATTGATATCGCTGATATTAATATTTGTTTCTCGTCGAATTCGTTTTCGCGCTGTTGAGGTGAAAACCGATTTCAGTGTATTTTCAAACGGCCGAGAAGAAAATTTTTAACGAAAAATATTATATAAAATTCAAGAATTATTGAAAAGGGAGAAAGGATCGTACGTAAAATGAATGAAAAAATTCCGAGTAAAACAAACTTGCTTTTCTCACTGTGACGCCGAGTAACGACAAGGCAGGGGAACACTTAGCAAGTTAAAATCGCACAACTCTCGGGACTCCGGCGCTCCAAAATATTAATGGAATCCCTCTAAACGTCATCCCCTTGACCTCCACCTCTCTCCCTCTCGTTCCCCATCCCTGGCCCCGCAGATCGCTCAAAGCTTCAATTCCGCGAACTTGGGCAGGTTCGGGCCACCGACGGTATTATGCCAATTAAAACAATTAGCCGGTATCTACTTTGATTTTCCGCGCGCTTTATGCATCAAACATGCGCGCGTCCGCGAAACGAATTTTGTACATTACGAGATCGCTTTTGCCCCGGAGCTCGAGTGGCGCTGGGGGAGAGGCGAGCACATTCGTTGATTCGCCAGAATTCAAGAAGAGAGCTTAAACTCGATGAATGCGCACGCTTGCCTCGCGTTTTTCGCCTGATTACCTTGCGAGCGGTAAGTGCTTTTCATCGAAATTTTTCCAGCCGGAAATCTTTCTGTAACGAATGTTGCAGTAGTAATTTACTTCAGTACAGTAAAAATTATTTTATTAATTTTAATGAGAAGAAATGTTCGCATGGCTGTATTACGATGCAGGTAATATCCAGTAATATGTACTAAAAATAAAACTTAATTTTATGTGAAAGGAATAATTTATAAAAAGCTTTAATCAGGTTCAATATTGAATTGAATATATCGAAGTAAAAATAGTTGAGTACAGAAAGGCATATTTGCAATCCAGTTTTTTAATATTTTTCATTTAAGTGTACTTAAGTGTTCTTAAAGGATATCGCGTTTTTATTTTAAATCTAACTACTCTCATTTATAGTAATACTCTTAAACTTTCGCTTTAAACACTTAATTTGTTATGGAAAAGCAGCTATTTCGTCAATGCTTTGACGTTGTTATGCATTTATTGCAATTTTCTATAAACTATCGGAAAAATATTTGTATTCAATTTATATTCAAAACGTTTACTTTTTTATTCGACAAAAGTTTCGACGTCGAGGCGGGAACGGTATGCAAATCGTTCGATAAACCGAATACGACTCCCAAAACAGAGCTAAGAAAAAAAGGGACGAGATGCCGTCCCGAAATTGCACTCAATAAAATGCAAATCGAACAATAGAGCGAACACGTATATGGGGAACAAAAACATTCCGCAGTGCATGAAAGAATATAGCCTACAAATTGAAAACTGAAAAATTGAAAATCTCTAATATTTCCCTTTCAGGTGTACCGATCAATGAAGAAATATTTTGAAAGAAAAATTTCGAATATTTTCTGACGGACAAATAAAATTCTTCGAAGGTTCAAACGCTTCGTGCACGTACAAATAATACAATTGTACTAACGTTCGATCGATTTATTTGTAGCTTCCCGGCAGAAGGGCACAGCTCCACTTTTACGGGCCACGTAGAGTACGAGGATATGTGCAAAATTTTGAAGCTTACCTTTAACGCGTTTATTCAACATAACTGATCGCAACAGCAAAGAAATAAAGACTGGAAATTATAAAACGTCAATTTATGCCCATTTATCGGAAAGCCGCAAATATTTATTTAAGCAGACTTAACGAAATAATGTCCTCATATCTTAAATCGCGAAGCGTGAAAATCGCGGCAGCGCTTAAAAATCCAAGCTACATATACGGCAGTTTCGAAAAAGCAGGCCAACTTCGGCTTAATTAACTCGCAGCGTAGCTGCGGTACCGCGGCATTTGGTCCGTCCCCCGCCGGAGACTGCGCGCCATTTCCTCGCAAAAACCGAGTCTGACCATCATGACCGGTGCCGTCGGAGCGAGCGAGAAAGACAGGGACTCCGGCAACATCGGCGCGGTATTGGGCGCACGTGCGCGACTCGCGAGTTGCCTCTTCCTTCGTGCCCGTCAGTGTGTCGGGGGGCTTTAGTACGCGGCACACACGTGCGCGCATTCATATGCGACAGAGAGAGAGAGAGAGAGAGAGAGAGAGAGAGAGAGAGAGAGGGAGAAACAGAGAGAGAGAGAGTAGGAGAGAAAGGGAGACAGTAAGAGGGAGAGAGAGAGAGAGCAAGAGAGAGAGAGTCAACGCGGTAACACTGCGGTATGCAGTTGATTATGGAGGCTATATGAAGGGGCTCGACGTGCTCCAGCATCTTGAGTGCTCTCCTCCCTCCCCCCTCGTTCCCGGCCCTCCTCCCCCACCTACCGCACCCGACACCCTGCGTATAGCCCACTTCTGTAAGTTGCCGTCGAGTCGAGACGAGGCTCGCTGCGACACTGAGGCGCTACGTTTTAGTGCCTCGATATAGAGTTTGGTAAGTGGACGATTTTAACGCTCCGCGCCCACGACCGTACATGAGCTAAATGTTATTTTTAAATGGAGGCTTATTTACAACATATTTCAACAACGTATTTTTAACTGCACCCAATAGAGTTTGTTATTTAATTTTCACTACTTTTGTGACTTTAGAATTTTTAAAAAAATTATTTTGGCTTATTATTTTATGAAATGTGCAGCATCCATTTGAGAAAAACTGCCTGATTACAGATTACAAAGGCGCGATGGATTTTTCAGCTGCGAATTAACTAATAGGTTTGCATACCGGTGTGCGAAGTAAGGGGCTCGCTCCATTACGTTCTGTAACCAGCGGCAACGGTGACGACGAGGCGGCGCTTAATCCAAGGCAAGCCGTCCTCAAGGGAGCCTGGAGATACATCCTCGAGACGCTGGATATTGCCGCCGCGACCCTCGTCCGGACGGTCAGAACTATGGAATTCGGGAGACCCTACCTTCAAGATATGCTCGCGCTGTTAGCAAGAGTGGCTCCTACAGCGGCGCGGGCGTGGCGATCTTTGATATGAGTGCTAATTTCGCTCGGCTGAGTTATTGCACGGTCTTATACAGAAATGTAGGCTGACGATAAGGCGCTTTAATTAAGTTACAAAAATCAAGTAAAGGTACATTTTTTAATGAATTCATTAAAAGGCAGAAACGAGTAGAAATCCGAACGTTTGATTTGCTTTTAAAACATTAAAATTTATCACTTAAAATTAGAAGAAGGTGATGAAATTCGATTTATAAAATAGATGTATAAATTAATTAAATCGCAATTTCAAAAAGCAGTAAAATTTAAATGACTGTTCGTAAATTCCTTATTGTACACTATAACCCTTTTTAAACATACATTTCATGCATGAATATGCGGCTCGAAATCTTGAATTCCAGGTAATGTGTCGAGGTGGAGGCTGAAAGCATGACATAGGAGCTTTTATCATCAGAAACGAGCGCCATTTTGATCCACTCGACGAACAACGCTCTTGCTGATAGCACGTGCTCGGTGTAAGTCTAGGTGGTTGCCTTTCAAGGGTTCTTCGGGCTACCAGTGTTCTGAGTGGTAAGTGTCAACGTATCGGCAGCCGCTTTTTTTCAACATAATATTTCCATGTTTTACTTTTATTTCAGAAATATTTAAATGTATTACCATTGAAAATAATAATAAAAAATGAAAGTACACACGAGCGTTCAATTGAAAGATAATTAAGTAAAAGGTGTGTCCAATTTTTCAATAGTTTCGCGATGCCGGCGGACTTTATCCCGGATTCGACAGATTTTTGAACTTAATAATACTCGGCCGTCCGAGTAAATAAACGTCAATATCCAAGGCAGAAATTCAATTACGCTCATCGGCACAAACACAGAACGCACGAGAGCCCGAGCGCGGCGCGCTCTCTCTCTCTCTCCCCCCATCCGTTTGATTACCGGTAAAAAATTACAGTCAAATATTGGCGCCCGACGCTCAGCGCTCGACGCCCCACCCCCCGGGTTTTTTCCAGCGCGCCGCTACCGGATTCTCGCATATTTCCGCGGGAACATCCGACATCGACGCCGGCGCAAAAACAGCGCGGAAAAAAAACGAATCGCGCGAAAAGCAGATACGAGCCGCGCAAACGAATATCAGCGAGCGCCGCGGATCCGTTCGCGTGCGTGTAACGCAAAATTAAATATCGACGCGGGCCGGCCGCGCAAAATTGAGCGGGTATTCCCGCGTAGAATCAGATAGCCACATTTAAAATGTGTGCGCGAGGGGGTAGGAAAAAGTGAAAACGAATGGAAAAAGAGGATCGGGGGAATATGAATGAGAGGGACGAGCGCGAAATTGCGAGAGCACGTCCCTCCCCCCGCGCCGTCCCGCGCCACCGTCGGTCTAATCGAGTGAAATTTAATCGCGCGCTCTTCCCTTCGCCCGTGTCCCCCGGGCGCGCTCGCGAGAGCCTCAATTGGCTTTCCGGCTTGTTTTACACGAGTTGATGATTTTTAACGCGAGAGGCGGTTATTTTATTTGACTTTTCGATTCTTTTTTTATTTTTTTTTATTCGAATTTACGAGCGAGCCCGCGAGCCACTCTGATGCTCCTGGATTTTGTACCGTTCTCTCTCTCACTCACTATTTATGTCTCTCTTTCTCTCTAACTGCCCTTATTTTATTTTTTTAATGAAGAGAGCTACTGCGAGTTTTTTTTCGAGTTACGCGATATACGAATCGTTGTGTTATTGCACATTGTTTACTGTTAATTAAATACTTTCAGAAGAGGGCTTGGAAAATATTTTTATTGAATTTTCAGTGCTCACGATAATTAAATTGAAAAAAATAATCGATTACATTTATGCAGTACTTAAATTAAAAATAAATTAATAATACTTGATAAAGTTGTGCACATTTCAAAACTTTTTTAACAAAGCAATAATAAATGAAAAAGGGTAAATAGTCCTTGTACAAATAAAAATACTGTACAATGGTACTTGTATAACTTCAAAAGCACTCGATCAAAACACGGATATCATAAACTAATTAAGTCTTCTTTGAACATAATTAGGATTATTTTGCAAAAGACTCAAGCATATATTTATAAAATATCTAACAGTGACTAATTAGAAGAAATTTAATTAATTTAATATGCATAAAAACTACGAGCACTATTTATTCGCTCGAATAAAAAAAAATCACTTATTAATGAAAGTCAAAAGAAAAACAACGATAACGAACGAATAAACTCAGTTACAAAATACTGTATTGAAGACAAAGTGAACGAGTCGAATTGACTGTCGGCAGTAAATATCGGCAAGCATTTTCCTCGGTATTCCGAAAGGCTCCGCGGCACTGCGTAAAATGCATACAGGCCATCTCGCGATAATGAACCCCGGCGTCCCACCCTGCCGCCGCCCGCCGCGTTCGGCGTACACACAGGGCGGCGCGTCAAAGGGCTGAGACAAAGACCCGATGGTCTAGGGACTAAATTTCCCGGAGGAAGTTGTCGTGCGGAAAATTGCGACGGCGAGGTAGCCCGGTCCAATATTAATTTCGTCACGATCGCGCGAGCGATGCCGGAGCGTCAAAAAGCAATCTCGAATTTCGCTCCCAAGGAGAGAGCGCCGCCGGAAAATTTCCCAGGCACGTAGATGGACAAAGAAGCGCGCAGTCATTACGGCTGGCACTGACAGGGAGGCGGCGCCGAGACGTACCACGACGACTACGGAGTCGCGAGTGTGAGATTGAATATTTTATCGGAAATTCCAGCTTGGCCTTTCCGCTTCACTGAGCGACGAGAGATTGTGTTATTAACCGTGAGCTGAGGATTGTTATTTAGTTGGAGAGTTAGTCTAATTTTTTTGGCGATGTAGAACATTTAACAAATGCGATAGACTGTTCAGAAAAATCTTTTATATAAATTTAGCGATTGAAATTCATCCTAAATTCGAGCATTTGTTCGAAATAGGTCTTCAAGTGGTCTTGATTTTCAAGAAAAACAAAAATTTATTTAATTTTAATTCCTACACAATTTGATATTGATGGAAAAATCGCTACAATTTCATGTGAAATTTACAATAGTTTCTTTCAAAATTTTCTGAAAAATCTAACAAATTTTACTGTAGATAGAAATTATTGCAATTTTTATTCCATTCAGTCAGTGAGAACATTAAAACTGACTATTGCAATTGAACTGTTCTTAGAAAGATGGGCACATGTCGTGGGCTATTCTAATAGAACCATAATCATTCTTCCCAAGAGAGCCCCAAGTTTTAGTAGAGCTTTTAATATCTACTTAATAATTTCCTCTCAGGAAAAGAAAACAACCTTTCGCCAAACATAAATATGACTTTTAGTTAATTCAGCAGCTTAATTAGGTAACACTAGAATATCTCAATATTATTTGGAATTTTTTTTCACCCGAGCTCGCATAATTTATGTAAAACGGCGAGCGCGAGCTGCCCTCACGCCTCTATGGTTCATTAGTGCGCGCAGACGCCGGCTGATCGAAGCGCCGGCTTGTTAATTCTTATTCATTATGGCGCATCACGCATTCGTCGACGGAATCGTTCGGACCCGATCTCATTATGAAACTTCGCGCGCGCGCTCGCTTAATTTTCTATCAAATTTTTGCTGTTTTTAATATTTCTGCTTTCTGTTTACTGTCCGGGTTCTACTAACAATTTTAATGTTGATTTGATGTCGGACTGTAGACTTGAGTATCTTAAAAGTGATGGAGTATGATATTTTGGAAAAATTGTGCAGGCGCATTAAACTTTTTAATTTAATAGCTATTAAATAAACAATGGCTTCTTATTGAAAAATTAAGGCAAATTTTGAAGTATCGCACCAATTACTGCTCTACTTAAAAATTGTGTGCGAGGCCTACTATGCCCCGCTGTCCCCTAATTATTGTTTAAACGAAGAACAAAATCTGCTACTGTTCTCAAGTCAATTTCTTAAACGTACAAACAGTACCCATAAATTGTTATCCGTAAATTATTAGCATCGTTTAATCGATAGACAAAAGCAGAGCGATAAAATTGAAAATCCCGGCGTCTCATAACCGCGAATTGAAAATACGCGCCGGAGCCCCGGAGTCGCTTGCAAGTGACGTTTAATATATTCCCGGGATCACGATACGCCCCGATCGGTGTCAATGTCGCCCGAGTTTTCCCATCAGAGCAGATTGAGCCGCGCGTCTCTCGCTCCCGCTGCCTCGGTAACACGCCCAAAGGGAGAGAGCGTGACGCGGCGATCACGAGTCGCGCTCCGCTGCGAAGGCCGTCCTAAGTCCCCCTCTCTCGAGCGCTTGCCGGCTAATAACCAGGAGATTGTCTCCCTTTGATTAACGGACTTCCGGTGCAAACAGTCGCTTTTGTGCTCCGTCGCAATATTGTTTATTTATAATTAAATGAGATTCCTCGGCGTGGAGGAGACACGCTGGCTTCGCTCGATGAATAAATAAGTGACCGAATGTTCGATGGATTTTTAGGTAAAAAATTATGATCGCAACGATAACTAGTTTAATTGAATGGAAATTTTTTATTAGAAATTATTATAAACCTTCCTAAACAGTAGGATGAAATTCGGTTCTGAAAAATATGCGCAGGAGTATTAAATAGTTACCAAGAATTAAAACTTACTTAATACGGGATGATAATGAACGTGTGCAGGAAACTTACCTGAAATCAAAGAAAAATATTTTTTCGGTTAGAATGTAGTTTTATTTATTAATTTTCTTAAATTTTTTTCAAATAATTGCGACATTAGAATCTTACGTCTAATTTTAAAAAGGGAGGGCTGATACTACTAACATCAGTAGTACAGTACTACGTTACGTCAGACACAAGTACAAATACTAAGAGCAACACCCTACTGAAAGTCGTCCAGTTTTATCCAACGAATAAATCGATTGTTTGAATATTTATCGTCTGTTTAATCAGCATTTTATAAACAGTAACTGCTGCTACTAACGTAAGTAGTACAGTCCTACGTTATGTCAGACACAAGTATAAATACTAACAACAGTACCCTGCTGAAAGTCGTTCACTTTTATTCAACAGATAAAACGATTGTTTGAATATTTGTCGCCTGTTTAATGAGCATTTTACAAAAAGCAACTGCTGCTACTAAAGTCAGTAGTACTGTCATACCTTATGTCAGACACAATTATAAATTCTAACAGCAACACTCTACTGAAAGTCGTCCAATTTTATCCAACAGATAAAACGATTGTTTAAATATTTTTTGCCTGTTTAATGAGCAGTTTACAAAAAGTAATTGCTGCTACTAACGTCAGTAGTACAGTCCTACGTTATGTCAGACACAAGTATAAATACTAACAGCAGTACCCTGCTGAAAGTCGTCCACTTTTATCCAACAGATAAAACGATTGTTTAAATATTTATCGCCTGTTTAATGAGCATTTTCCTAAAAGAAACTGCTGCTGCTAACGTCAGTAGTACAGTCCTACGTTATGTCAGACACAACTATAAATCATAACAGCAAACCCCTATTGGACGTAGGATAGTCTAGTTTTATCCAATAGATAAAACAGTTTTTTGGATATTTGTCAACCGTTTAATAACCATTTTCTAAACTGTCTAAATCATTTAATCGAAGGGAGAAAAATATTTTATTAAAAAATGTCAATTCAAAGTACTTTTAAAATGGATAAAAAATTAATAAAAAACTTCTCACTTTAACTGAAAGACCATATCAAGACAAATTTTAATACTAATTATACTATTTGCTGAAAAAATAGTCAGTATTTGAAAATGTAGTAATACACTGCAGTATCAACTATAATTATCAAGTTTCAGCAGTAAGACTTAATTTTCAACATAGTAATCGATCCGTCTTACTTTCAGTTTGTCTCTTTCTGTTGAGGAAATAGCTTCATTTATAATCATTTCCAGCTGCCGCATCCCTCCCATTTCGTTGAACATCCGAGGAAGCCGCGACCATTTTTTATCAGCCAAGAGGAGTGCGAATGCTATTCGGACCGCGACCGTGACGCGCATTTCACGCCACTGATGTCGACAATCGTGCGGGATAGGATGCTCGCCGCAACAAAGCCTTTCATTTCATCACCATGAAGTCGTAGGATTTTTTACAGAATAAATTTTGTAATTTTTTTGTACTTTCACAGGAAAAAAAGTTCGTTTTATAGTTCTATTACACATACATAACACATAATATGATCACTGGACTATATATGTATAATTTTTTAAATTACCTACTCTCACAGTCTAAGTTGTCAAGGAAGTAACGCGATTGTTGTTGCAGTAGGTATCAATGCTAAAATCATCACGTCTCTGCCCAACGCACACGTATCTCAAATTTAATCAAATTTCATCCTTACCGATGTATCCGTCCAGCCTCGCAGTGAAATACGTTAGATTTTTGATGAAACTGCGCATGAAGGAGAGCGACGGGGCATCAGTCAAGCGAGTCACACGCAGGGGCAGCGTACGAGACGCCCGCAGCGAAAACCGGTAATGAAACGCGCTTGCGGCCGAGATGATGTTTCGCGACCGCGGATGCAAATTTATCGTTATTCGATTACCCCCGGCCGCAGACGTTAATATCGTCGTAATTCCGCGTGCGGTCGAGCTTTTGTGTGCTGCAGTGGAAATTCGCGCCACGTTTCGGCCGGCGGGAAACAGTCGAACTTCATCGCGCCGGCGTGTACGAACGCGCGGATCATCGATGACAATGGGTCGGCGAGCTTCGGACGTGCTGAGATTATCAGAGCGGCTTTCAATAAGCTTGATAAAACCAAAGATTTTTTATTCCGATGGGATGGGTACGGCCAGCCGATTGGGCGAACTTGTGATTTAAATCGTGGCGATTGTGAGGTATGAAACAATTCGTATAATTTATGCAATGTTTTTCGAAATTTACTTTACTGCAAAAGGAATATACAAGAAATATAAAAAATTTTTATTATTATTGAGAGCTTATAAAAATGTACAATTAAAAAAAATTAAATTGACGAAGCGAAAGAAAAGTTGAGGAGAATAAGAATAGCGTTTGTTTAAATAAGTAGAAAAGTCGAGATTTCATGCGACATGCAGGAAAAAAAAATAATTGTAAAAGAATAACTTTTTCATTTTTTCTAAATGCAGAGATGAATAAGTAATTAATTTAATTAACACTTAAACGTTAAACAGATAAGCCTGAAATATAGTTTCACTTCGTGTAAGCTGCACACGAGGTCAGGACCTCGCGCGAATCTTCGACGCGTATTAGTCGATCTCGGGAACGCGCGAAAATTCGCCCCGCGGGCTGATGGATGTGCAGTTCCCCATAAAACAGGTGATCGATCTGCCGCGCGCACCGAGGCAAGTATACAGCCGCTGGCATCGCCTGATCGCCGACGACGTTTTCCCGAGAATTTATCCGTGCATCGACGCCGGCGACGTTGACGGGCGGGCCCCCGCGCGAAGCTTCCCCGCGACGATGACGGAATAGGGAAAATTATTACTCGATAGAGGAAAAATCGCTGTTTTTCCACACCACCCAAGTGCTTCCCTTTTCGTATTAATATTATAGACGGAATGCCGACGAGGACGCGTCGATCCCTTGCATTTCGATAAAAGAAAAACAACATTGAAGAATTTAATTTTAACGTAATGCGTTTCCATTCTGTCCGCGGCGCTCTCATTAAAAAATAATTGGAAAGCTAAAGTTTAATTAATCAGCAAACTTTTTCATTTTGCATTATTGCACCGGACGCATTGTAGGCTAAATAAAGCAGATTTAATCAGTGTTTACGCAGTTTTATAAATATTCCATGAGGAAATTAATTAAAATTTTCTTGGGCGAAAGGAAATAATTAGCGTGAGGCTGAAGCTCGCCAATAAAGCGAGCGCGGCGAAACGCGAGGCTGTCGATGCAGCGCCTGCGCGGCACTGACCCGTAGCGCTGACACCGGGCTGTCTTGGCGCCGGCGGCGGGGCTGATAAGAAAAGCGGCTTAGCGTATTTCTAATTTCGCCACTCGGCAAATATTATGCATGCACTTGCGAATCCGTGTCCCCGGGCGTTTCTCTTTCACCGTCCACTTTCGCGCGGTGTATATTTCTCGGCGCGCTGTGTATTTTAGCTGGGAGGTGCGACTTGCTGATTTTTCTCGAGATGCGAAATATAAGAGAGTAATATTTCACGATTGAAGAGCAGATGAGTTTTATTTTTGCAAGGATTTTGCGTCGTGCTTATTAATCTACCGAAATCGCAATTTCAACAATTGCGAAAAACGAATGAAAATAGAGAAAAATTAAAATTTTGCAGAAGTAAAATATTTTCGTGTTGATTTTTTTAGAAATCTATTTTTGATCAATGATTTATCAGAATTTTACAGGAGTATCGACTATCTCAAAGATTTATTCCCAAAAATAGTACAAAATATAGATGAAAGTGATTTGATAAAAAATACAGATCTTAAATTTTCATCAAGTTCATTATAATTTTCTGTAACGGCGGGCGAAATTCATATTTTCCACGAAAACTAAATCAGCTAAAAAAACTAAATCAGCTGTTATCTGCTGTAATTATATCTCAATTTTAAGTTTAGATTTTAAAAGAAAATAAATGGCTTTTGTTACTAAAATACGAGTAAACCACTTTTCTAATTTCTAGTCCAGTTACCTATTACATTTAATCGACACTTTTCATACTATTATTTATGTAAAGTAAAAATTATCTAAAATACAAACAAAACAAGATTTCAAAAAAATAAAAAAAAAATATAATAAAGTAAACTTAGAAAAATATTTAATAATAAAATTCAAGTGAAATGCAAAGTTATCATAATCAGCGTTAATTTTTGTCAAGCGAAAATAAATGAAAGCACGGAATAGCCTGATAAAGCAGCGATTTTTCGAACCAAGACCAAGCGCCAACTTAATGGAGCTCGAGCTTTTGCGCCTGAGGCGTGAAAAGTTAAACAAAACAGCCGGGCTCGGCGCTAAAAGGGAAAACTTGTTTTAAAGGTAAAAACTTTGAGAGTTGAATTTGACACCTCAGCAAAGAGAGAAGGGACCGACGGGATTAGCGTTCGGACGAGAAGCTAAGTTTCGGCGCTACGTTTCGCTACAAAAATATTACCGCCCTACCTCCTTCCTTCCTTCACCCCATTCGGGAATTGAAATTAAGTGTACTACTTTGCGAGAAAGAGAATTTTTGCTTTGAAAAGCTTCACAGCTTATTAGAGTCGCGCTTTGAGGAGTACTTTTTTAAGGCTACGGAGAGAGCAGGGATACTTTTTAAGAATGTTCGGAAAAAGCGACTGCAAAGAAAACGGTATTCATCTTATAATTTTAAAAAATTTATTACTTATTTTATTTATGTATCAAGTGCGAAGGAAAGTTATTACAAGTAAACGTGCGTGTAATTACTTATACTACTTCGTAGAATTGTCCAACCTTTTCAAAGGTAGTATAGTTGTTTTTTATGAGTCCGTCGATAAAAACTTTTCTCTCTTTATACTTGCACTATTCGATTTACATGCAGTATTTATGTAACGAGCTTTCAATCCTTTTTAGCCTAAAAATGATTAATTCAGTGCAGTTTCTGCGAATACTTAAATAACAAAGTAATTCTTAGAAAATAGCATTTGAAAGCATTCAGAATTAATGATATTTGTAAGCTTCTCAAGTACGACTGTTTACATTAAACGCCGAGGTAAGCAAATCTTGTGTTAGTTTACCCGTCCTCTCTGAACTGTCACTCACGACCCCGTTTAGCTTCTCTAATAGCGTCATTCTAAAAACTCAGGCGAGGCTTTAAAAAGTGGAAAATTCCAAACATTGCCAAAAAATAAACTTGTTACAACAGTAGAAAATCTTTATTACCGATATAAATTGAAAATTCAAAAATGTATTGAAGTTAAAACCTAGTCTGTCGGAGAAGTTATTTAGTGAAGCTTGGACCTCCAAAGCTAAAAAATAAAACTAGCAGAGATAAAATCTAGAGAAAGTGCTCGAAACTTGTGATAACCGCAGCGGGCAAACAAAGACCTGTAGCAGTGTAGTAGCAGCAGGAGCCCTTGTCCCTCAACTCTGACCTCGACCGATAAACCGCCGGGGCGAGAGGCAAATACGAGAAAGCCAGAGGCCACCAAATTATTTCCGACCGCAGCGCGAGCGTTAGTAATTTAATTACCCCGGCAATTTTCCGCGACTATCTCTCCCCGACCATTTCTTCTCCCGACTCGGCCAACTTGTACACGTACAGTTGTATCCTTCCGTGCTCGCCGAGAAGTGCGCGACGTACTGTGCGGATGTTTGCTTCATTAGTGACATGGAGATGAGGGGAAATAAAATTTTCAGTGAAAAAATTTTTTATGTTTTTGTAACCGTTGTAAGAAAAAAATTGTTACTGTAGAGCACAGTAAATAAATGTCTAATTTATCTAAATTAGCGCATGTAATACAAATTCCCTTATACAATATTTATTTTACTAATTTTTTGTAGTTCTACCCTTATCTTCTTGCTGTTGAACTAATTCTAAGATCGAATGACAAGAAGTACAATTGACTAACCATAAACAGATTGATAAAAATATTGAAAATTTAAACAAGTTTACGAATGAAAATCGCAGTTCATTCCGCGATCCTCGCAATGAAGGAAAAAGTTCATAAACAAACAAGAGGCATCTCAAAGGGCAAATAGTACCATTACATCATCCGATCCATCTCCAGGCAAACACGGCGTGAACTTAAACACTCGGAACTCCAAGACGAGGGTCCCGCGAAGAATCGCATCAAGCGGCGCAAAACCGGCGTCGCGCATTACTCAAGCAGCAAAGTGAAAAAGTGCACAGGCAGCTGGCAAAAACAAGAAAAAATGCTCGCGCGAGACGCGGAGAAGAAAAGACCCGGTGCGGGAGGGAAAAAAAACGCCGCGCAAAAAGGAGGGGGAGAGAGAGAGACCAAAGGAAACCGAGGGCAAAGTTTGAATATAAACCCGCGGGGAGGACGAGCAGGAGGCGCCTCGTACACATCGATTTATTCGCGTGTTTGCGTTCACCGGTGGCGAAAGTTTCGCGGTTTGTCAGCACTTTTAGATTAAGGAACTCGCCGGTGGTGGGGTCCGCTGAGGAGGAGAGTGAGGAGGGAGATAGAGAAAGGGAGAGGGAATCATCGAAATCTCATAAACTCACTGACAAATACCTTCATTTAGAATGCCCCGTTCGTTGCAGCAGTAGCGAAAGGCGCGCCGGTCTGTTTCCACCCCTCGGATCGGAACACAAAATCCCGCAGGGCCTGCGTCAAATTACGTGGGAGTCGTGCTTTCCGCGCCCATCGACTGAATAAACTGGAATTTACCAAACTTGAAAGCGTGAGAGTTATTTAATTTTTAACATATCGCGTTTCTAAAATATCGTTTTGACGTAATCTTGAGTTTTTTTCCAGCGAATTCTCGTAGTCGATATCGACCTTGAAAAATAATTTAATTTATAACAAGTTAAAAAATATTTAATTCTTTATTTATTTAAATTTTGTTACTAAATTGCTAATGAAAGCTTTAAATAAAAGCTAAATTTTGGATAACGTAAAAAATAAATAAAAATTTAAGTATACGTATGCATTTCGTTTACAGGCGATTCTTTGAAAAAGTATAATATTTTCCGAGTGAACTTCGTGGTAGTCAAAACCTCTTCTTCAATGGATAATGGTTATATCTCGTAATTTATAAATCCTCTCTCATTCTAAAATAAATTAATTTTCAGTTTTATAAAAAACTAAAAACTATTGCATCTTTTAAAGGATTCCGCATATAACACTCTCCATAATTCCTTAAATTTTGGTTAACATTTCTACTTAAATAATTCATTTAAAAATTTAAATGAAAATACCAATAATAAAGACGAAACGAAAAAAATTATCTCCATCTAAAATCAATGTTTGAGTTTCAGCTCTACCTGCGAGCTATCATAAATTCATTCGATTCTTTAAACTCCGACAAAAAAGTCGGGAAATTTCGTACGAGAAAAATCGACTGTAGTCTTCGGCGCGTGCACATACATACACGTCCCGAAAACGATATCGCAGTTTCAAGATCGGAGAGAGAGCGAGCGAGCGTGGAGCCGACGAAGAAAGTTCGCTCGATCTTCCGGTGGATATGGGGGGGTGGATTCGCCGGGACTAAAGGAGGATCGGATTTCCTGCAATCAAATTGAAAGCAACGTATGATCTAATAAAGTCCAAATGTCGACTACGGACATATGAAGCGGCGCGGCGAGCGGGCGGATTTTTCGCGTGCGCTCCCCTCCGCCGCCGCGGCGTAACGCACGAGATTTTTCTCAGCCGTTGTCGTCGACCTACCCCCGTCGACGTCTGCGTGTCCTGAACAAATATACGCCTGCGAGATATATGCGCGCGCGGCCGATGAGACGTGACAAATGCGAATGGCAAGTTTGATACGTCGCACACCCTCCTTTTGGGATTGATGCGATGTTTCAATAGACTTTATACCGGTATCGTTTCATTTTTTCCCGCTTCCTTTTGAAGTTTCGCTCTTCCCGACTGTCGCCGGCGCAAATTGACGATTTATTTGATATTGCGATAGCGACGGGCTTCTAATGTTACGTTGGGTATAATGGCTTTGAACAGGTTTGAAGAGAAAACGTGAAATAAGAATGAGGAGTGAAAGGAAATCTGAACGAAAAACGGCAACTAAAAACTGTTGGATCTGTTGCAGAAATATGAGGGTCTTGAAAATAATTACTACATCCTTACATCTGTGGAAAAAATATAAGATTATTAGGGGTAAAAAAGCTTCACTTTTAGAGGCGAATTTAATCTACTTATTTTTATCCGACAATTCGACACTGATGTGTGTCTAAACAAAAGTGATTGATCTCCCCTTTTGCTTTAAAATTTAAAATTTATTTTTCAGTTTATCCCAATTCAGATTTTGAAGATTTCAATAGAAGTGATAAGATACTATACTGATCTAAAAAATTAATCAGCATTTTTTATAAAATATTTTTTTTATTAAAAAAGCTATAAATCAATCTTAAGTTGAGTGTCAAGATCTTCATACGAAAAACTGCTTATAAACAGGCAAGTTTTTGTGGCGCCATGTCGAAAAAAGTGCTATTCAGAGGGTCATGTGAAAATGAACGACGATGCACTTAAACTCGATTCTTAATCCCGCTGAAAGCAGAGGGTAATTTCGCAACCCCCATCGCCTCGGCAAAAAAAGTGTTAGGTTTTATATTCCCCACGTACCCGTCTCCGAGGACGTACGGCTACTGCCGTTCATTTCTGTGCCGTGAGGTTAATTGAAATCTTAAATGACTCGTGTACCGTTGATTAGGTCGATCGTTTTAAATAAATTAAATTTTAAAAGTTCTGGCTTTCAAAAACAGCTTGACCTTCACAATCGACGTAATCCCTATAAACTATTTGAATGAATTTATATAAAAATGTATGCATATAAATTTTAAGTTTTCTTGAATTAATAAAAGAACGACTGTAAAGTCCCGAAAAAACTCGACTTAAAAAAGTCGACAACCTCGTAGTTAACTATGTGCTAAAATGCAAACTATATCTTTAGTTTGCAACCCTTTTCATAAACTTAAATTTTAAAATTACTAATAACATTCACTTCTCATCTGATTAAATATTGTATTTCGAAATAGTAAGTCTAACTGAAAATTTTGAAAATCTTTAATTTAATCATGGACTTCAAACAGTTCACTACTTTTGTAAAAAATATTCGCCCGGATTACACGTAAAACCTCGCGCATTACCTTTCCTCTCGGTTAAGAAAGGATCGCGTTTCTCGGTTTTCGCTATTTCACGCTTAAGATTTCCAAAACGTCCCGAATTCCCGGCAACGGTGAAAAAGACCCTCAGCCCCGTCGGCGCAATTAGTCTTCATTTTTCGCAGCGCCGTAACGTCCTACCTGCCGCGGCGGTGTACGGCTGGCGCTCGAGTTAAAGTCTGAGGAATTCGCCGGCATAACCCGCGGGGGGAGGGGTGGCTAGGTTTTACAGCCAGCCGGCGCGGCGCGCTAGGCTCCATTCGTTCCCTTCGGCTTTTAGAACAAATACTTAATCCGAATAGCGGGCATTTGCTTAAGTAAGTGCCCGCCATTCACGGCAGCGCCCGTTTTACGTCCGCGGAGGCTGTTCGCCTCACCCCTTCCCTTCTCGCCCGGGCCACTCCTTACTTTAAATCTCTCCTTTTACCCCCGCGAACAGATTGTTTTTTTTTTTCTTGCCCCGCCGCACTTTCTCGGCTCCTCGGTCGAGCGCTTGTTTATTGCCCGCGCGCGGAGCCCCGCCGGCTGCCGAAGGCCTCGAGGATCCTCCGGCGCGATTGCTTGCTCCGATGATTGAGCTCTCTCCCGGGGGCGGGGTTACTTCCGCACTTGTGAAAGTCAAATTCGACGCTTCAGATTTTCGCCGGCGATTTGATTGGAAAGTCGGTCTTGTAATAATGTTAATTCTTAAATGTTTTAAGGCGGATTTCTACTGAAAATTTCAATTTGTTTTTTTGTTTTAGATTTTTAAAACTTAAAAAACTTTTCAAGCTTTTTTGAAAGCTCTTTTACTTCCTTAAAACCTAAAAACTAAAAGGTACTGTCCGAAGAATTGTCTCTTTTCACCTGTGCTAAACTAAATCATAAAACGTCAATCAAATATATTTTTTAGTCAAATTTCAGCAGAAACCTACCTTGAGGTCTGCATAATAAATTAACTTTTTACATTTTAGTTTATTATTTCCTGCGCAGAAATATACTTGTATTAAAAAAATGTTAATATTTTAAAATAGAATGGGGTAATTGAATTTAAATATAAAAAAAACATTCCACGTCATACATACGAGAAAGTTGAAAGGTGTACTTTAATGGCTACGTTATTTCTCCCTCAAAAATTTTGGTATTTGCTCTATTTTGCAAGGAAGAATGGAGGGCTTGATGTCTGGCGCGCTATAGCTCGAAGTTTTGATGATCCCTATTACCCACCCGACAATATCGCGGATGTAAAAATACGGTGCAAAGTTATACTACGCGAGGCGTACTTTTATAGACGCCAGAATCGAGATTCAGTTTTTATATTTTTATACGTGGCCCGTGCTTGCAAGGCTCCCCGAGTTAATTCTTTGCTTTTTTAAAATGTCAAAAAGTTGATATGTCTTTCGGGGATTACAAGTTCGTTCAAGTTTTTTGGAGCAGGATTTTGTTATATTGCTCGTAAATCACTAGATACGGAAATGAAGTTTTTTAAGATCCTTTGAAAAAATAAACTTTAAAATTCTAATTCTGAACTTTTAAGGGGTTATAAACTGTATTCAATCCTGCAGTTGTAATGCAATAATATTTATCTGGCAGTACGTATCAATTTTATTTCTTTATGTTCTCAAAATATGCTTCAAAATAGAAAATGAAGGTTTTAAAAAATCATTCTCCAGGTCCAGAAACCATCAAAGCAGTCAAGAATCCATTCGCTTCTGGACGACTACTCCTGCCCTTTATCCTGTCCGCGAGCGCGAAGAATCCCAAAACAGTAACGAGCATCTGATGTATTTGCAAAAGAATCCACTGGTGAAGTTGAATCGCGCCGGGCGAGAGCGACTTGGGCTCTCTCGAGCGCACGAACGGCTTTCGTAGGAAGACGTCTCATTTAGCAAGCTGTCGAGACTATCGTTTCGACAGCGGCGCTGCGCCATTGTCCGGAAATGGAGCGCAGCGAAAGCGAAACGAGCAGATATCCGCGCGACGGTCGGACGGATCCCGCCTGCCCGGGCAACTCCTTTTTGTTGCAACACGGTGGAACGCTTCGATACTGCCTTTCGATAAACTGGAATTTCAGGTGGATTTGACAAAAGAAAATGGCTAGCAATAACCGCTTTAAGTATTTTTTTCCCTTGATATTATTTGCGATCAGCTGTAGTTACACTGCGAAAGTAAATTTTGATGATGTAGCAATGGATTTTTTTGTAATTTTTATTGTACTCGTTCATTTTGTTATTTTATTGGTGGCTAAAATTTGCAAGGACATAGTCGTGAAATTTTTTTTAGAGAGAGAGAGAGAGTAAGTAACTTGTGAGAAGTAAAAATCTGCTGTCTGACCATATCCGACTTGTTCTACTTATTATTAAAACTGTATATTACGTTCATCACTTGTAATGTACACATTATTTTAAAAAGTTAATATTTTTATTGTAGATCCAAGTAAATTGTCAAAATAAAAAAATACTTCTTACCAAATTCTGGTCTTACAGTATCCGGTCTTTTCTACTGATTATTAAATATGAAGATTATTCATTACTTGCATTAGGCAGATTATTGTAAAAAAAAACACTTTTTTGATAGATCCAAGTAAATTGTGTAAATTAAAAATACTTCTTCTCTTACTCTCGTCTTACAGTTTACGTCTGTATCTACTGATTATTATTAATATGTCTTACCGTATCCGAATGTTTCTAATTATTATTAAAACTAAATATTTCATTCATCACTTGCATTAAGCAAGTTATTGTAAAAAAAATAAAAATTTTTATGATAGATCCAAGTAAATTGTATAACTTAAAAATACTTTTTCTTTTACTCTCGTCTGACAGTATCCGTCTGTATCTACTGATTATTATTAATCTCTGAGAAAAGTGATTTCTTTCAGAGACGGCACTATAATATTTTTATGTATTTGGGGGTGTTAAATTTGTTGTCCATTTGACCCTCAAAACTGATCAGAAAGACGCAGTAAATTTTCATTTGAATATTTATAAATACTTTGCTTTTTATCAAAAAATTTGAGCGTCATCAAACCCCTTACGATCGATCGTTGAATATAAAGGGTTCATTCTGTTCCTATCATAATTTCCTTCTCTGATTAAATAACGGCTTTTACAGAACAAAATTAATTTGGAACCGCGAACATTCTCCAACACGAAATGCAGATTGAATCGAATAATAATCAAATGCGATAGCTCAACAAGGGCCTGCAAAATCTGAAGACATTTCCTGGAATCGCTCTTGCATCATTACCCTGAAGCTCTCTCTCGCCGCGCGGCGGACGGATCGATAACCCGTGCTCACAATCAATTCGTGCGGTACACGAAAATTACTCGAGCGAGTCCCCGGCAAATGGAAAACAAGTAAGGCCGGCCAAATGAAGGAGAAATTAAGGACGCGCGATGGAAGTCTGCGCGCGAGACGGAGAGGCCGCGCGCTCGCCCGCAGCGGGAGCGAACGAGAGCAAGAACGAGGAAGGCTGCCTTGTGTCGAAAGCCGATTTTGCGAAATCCTCTTTCCGCGGGGGGAGAGAGGAAGAGACGCAGAAGGGGTCCCTCCACCGCGCCGCGCAATTCAATGCCTCTCGGAGGATTTGCGCCGGAGGATCGATCGAGTACCTGCAACCTTGTTAAACGAGTTACAGCCTCCCGGCCTCCTACCCCGGCCGCTCCTCCCCCCACCCCCGCAGCGCCGTTCGCTCTCGTAAATGTATTAAAGGGATCGGCCCATTGCAGATGCTCCACGACGATTTTTACTCGGCGGGGCGAGCGCGGGCTTTTCTATAATGGCCCTCACTCGCCGCGCCCTCACCATCTCCTCTTACCCCATTGATGGATGGTTTTACGGGCGCTGCAATGGCTGCACGGGTTTTAGTGTTTTTCTATTAAACTTTTTTTTGCGCTGTCCCGGCACCCTTTTTTTGCCTTGCTCCCGCTTGTAAGAAGATCGACCGAGTGCTTTTGCGCTGCTCGGTTATGGCTTTTTCAGCTCGATCGAGGGTTCTCAAACACGGAAGAAATCTGGGCGTAAATTGCACAATGTATAATAAGTAGGTGTGCCAGAATTTTTTCATGAAGTGATTAACTAAACTTCGGGGAGCTTTAATTTGGTTAAAATAAATGTGGAAATCATTGGCAGCTTTTGTGGAGCTTTTCCTTAACTATGTATTTTGAGTACCATTACAGCGAAAAAGAAGAGAAAAATAAAGAAGCATATGAAAATAATATGTACCTTAAAATAAAAGAAATTTAAAGAAAACCTAATTTATAAATTTAATTCAAAACTTCAGTATCTTAAATTAATGTCATGTGTGCACTTAAAATACGTAGAAAAGTATTATCGAATAGAACTGATACACAAACACATTTAATCGGCGAAAAAAAGTATTTAACCTCTTTCTTCCTCTTTAAACCATTTTAAAGGCTGATATGATTTTTTACGAAGTAGCATTGCAGTTAAGGTTCTAACAAAATCTGATAAACTAATTGAAATTTTTCAAAACTGCATCAAAATAAAATGTGAATAAACACCAATTCGCGGCCTCATCCCGTCACTAAATAAAAATCGCTCCACTGATCTTTAAATCTGCAGCCACCGATAGCGCAGTTGCGCGCTCGCTGCCGATATCGGACCCATCCATGGGGTTCGCGTCATCGCGAAGAAAGTCTCTTGTTTAATGACGGCGCCGACGACCGGCCCGGTAATTAACCGCAGTGAATAAGCTTCCGAATTTAATTAAGGATATTGAATGGCGAGCTGTCCGGCGTACGTTGGGTAGGGGTGCAGAGAGAGAGAGGGGGGGAGGCGACAGGGGGAGCGGGGGGAAGGAGGGCAGGGTAATAACGGACGCGCGAGACTATATTGGCCGCTGCGGTGTCACAAAGCTGGGCGAGCCGGTTCAAAGCCTCTGAGCTGGGGCCGCTTTGATGTGGTTAGCGCGAAGCGCCAACTCGTTCCTGTAAACTCGCACGCCGCTTTTTTTTTTTCATCCCGTAGCGAGTTTCGTTTTATTGGCGCACCGGCGCGTCGCGGAATTCTTGGAATTGGACGCAATTTGGCAGTGGAGGGTCCAGGCGCTCACATTGTGCGCCGCGTCGCGGGACACGGGTTTTAGCCCGGGAGCTAATAATGCAGTCAAGTTCAGAGATGTCGGAGAGGAGGACGGGATTTCGCGGACATTCCTGCTTTATCGGATTTCCCATTAGGATAGGAGTGTCGGAGAAGGAATGGTTATACAGCAGAATTGTAAACTTAATGAATAACTTCGCCAGGTGTCATACTCTGCAATGATGAATTCCCTTAAATATGCCTTTTAAATTATCTTTGATGTACATCGATTTTTTTAATAACAGATTCGTTGGTAATACGTTAAACAGTTTAAACAATTAAGTTCACTTAAATATGCAGTATTAAGTGGATGAAGTGAAAAAAAGACTTTGACGATCACTGGGGATAGTAGTCAGTAATCACCGAAGTCTTATTTTCACCTCATTAAAACCGTTGAATAGTTTGTTATTTTGGACGAATGAATCATTCCTTAGAGTTTAGATGAAAGTATCTGCAACTCTGATAATCTACTTCTAGGTGAACCGCTCTGTTACTAATCTCTCTGTCCGGATATAAAGTTAACTAAGTTATTTATTTATCTGCATATGTCAACTAGATTTGTTGAGTATTTTTATCTTTCGTAGTGATTTTTACCTTATCTAATCCAGTATACATTTATCGCCTGATTGTTGGAAACTCGTGGATGTCTTTCTCTCCTCTCCAGTTTCTTCTCTCGTCCTCGACTTACTGTCTAACCCGAAAATTGGGAAACTTGGTCGGCGAGCGTGTACACGCTCAATGACTCGGGGGAGCGAAGATGCTTTACGCGAATTCGAGGGACCTGTATACGGAGGGACCAAGTGAGCGCGTAAATACGCGAGCGCTCGAAGGTAACCAACTCGGGGAGAATTCCCCCAGCAACGGGCGCGCCAGCGCGGAAATCTGCGACGAAGGGACGCGCGCTAGCCCGATGTCCCTCGGAGGCGACCACACGTAAATTTCCCGCAAGTCCACGAAACACGCTCTCCCTGCTGCTGTCGCTATGAAAATTCTTCGCTAATTTTTTTCCGCACCACCGGTCAAGTTAATTTAGTACTCGTATTTTTACCTTCTATAAAGTTTATACTTCGGAAGCTTAACGGTGACATTTTAGATATGAGCAGAAATAAAGTCAACTTTTTGTACTTTTTTTTACGTTCAGGGTAAATCGGCTAGAGTGAATATTCACTTCAGTGTAGTCAAATGAAATTCTACTCTATCATAAGTATCTAGCATAGTCAAATTCATTCCTGAAGATTTAAATTTAACTCTTAATGAATTAACATTAGAATAAAAGTGAAATTCAACACCAACCGATTTATTGTGTTACATGATATATATGTGGCATTAAATTTAAAATTTTGTGTAGAATTTTATGAAATGTTGAATTGTTGAAAATCCATGCTCAAAGGATGCACGATGCTGCGGGGTACCGGCGACGGAGATAAACCAATGCTAGAAATTCAAAGAAGCGATCTCGAAATATCGCACAAAAGGCGGGATCCCACAAAGCTAGGACACCGGTCGTTTACGTCAACGCAAGATGATGCTCGATCGCAGAGGCGCATCTTGGGCAAAATCCATATTGAGTCCTGTGTGCTCGCGCCTAGTGGAGATAATCTGCTAAAGCTCTCCCGCCGAATGTTCGATCGAAAGTATTCTATCTAGGTACTTACACTCGGCGTCGCCGCGGGGAGATTGCGTGTCTGTAATGCGATTTGAATAATACCGCTGACCTCTTCCCCTTACCTCGTCTCCCGTCCTTCTCGTGCTTCTATAATTCTGCCTTACCGAATCAATCAAATCCGATCGGAGCCTTCGATTCTTTGATACTCTCCCACGTGCCTACCTCATTTATTTTGTGGTATTAAATAAAATTGAAATAATTTTATGTACTCACTTTTGCTTCTAGAAAATTTTGGTCTAGATGAAAATAAATATAGTAATTGTACATAATTTTACGTTAAAAAAAAGATAAGCCTTTTCTTTTAATTTTATTTGTAGGCCGATTTTTTATTTTCCTAAATTAATACCTAAACGTAAGCCTAGAATACCTAACGTAATTTTCGGCTCTTTTGATTGCTGATGCAAAAAAGAGAATTCCATTAAAAATAATGAGGTTTTCCTCTAAATAAACTTGAAAATTATTATCGAGGTTAAATTTGTGGTCACCGTAGATTCTTATTAAAAATTACTTAAATAATGGTCTCTTGAAAAAAATCTTAACTGAGGAAATATATCACCTCCCACTATTTTTGTGAAACTACAAAAAGAAAAACGCGTAAATTACAAAAAATAATGAAACTTTTTAAAACAATATTTTCATTCTACCACGCATAAAATACAAGAGAAAATCATGACGGTTAGTACCATAAAATTGAAAATGCGACCGAGGCAACCACTTGAATCGCAAAACATGCCGATTGAAATACAGCGGCCAATCCGCATTTATTTGCAAAAGTATGAAAACCTGTCCGGATCCGATCGCACGCGCCTTTTGAATCCTCATATTTACACACTTGAAATGAATGGCCGCTAATGCCCCGTGCGCGGAATCGAATCTTCTTGCGTGCTGATAATCCAAAATCTATTGGAGCACGCTCGCGCCTAAATAGGAGGCTCGGAGTAATGCCTCTCTCTCCGCGTGTGTCGGTGCATTATGCAGCCGCACGACTTCATTATAATACTTCAATGGCCCGATAATCCGCCATTGTCGGGCCTATCGAGCCGACCCTCCCCCCGGTCTGTAATCCACCGACCGTGTCATTGTTATCGTTCGCGTTCGTTACTTTCTTGAGAACTGATCTGCAAAATGGGGGACGCGGGGGCCATTTGGGGGCGCGCGGGCGAAACCGCCGGAAGGAGACATGTCAATTACACGTTCGGTGCGCGCCTACCAGCTCCAGCGGGTGTACCTCGGCATATTCCGAATATGTTTCGTAACTGATCGTCAGATTTTAATGATTTAAAAAATATAATGAAGAGATTTTTTTAATAAAATCTTCTTTATCAGTACTTGAAAATGTAAAATATTTTACTGAAAAGAATTTTCTCAAAAGTGCGCTTTTAAAGATTATATGTCGGTATTTTTTTTATCGTTAAAAGCAAAGATCGATTGCTGCGTTAATCCTTCAATTTTTCTCATTTCTTTAATGCAAATATTTCTATTCAATTTCTATTGTGCGGTTAGAATAAAAAATTGGCATACCTGATAATTCCGGATATCTCTTCTTATGATTCGATAAATTCACCCCTTAATTCTGCATCCTTTTCCCAAGATTCTTTTGCAATGCTAATTCGCGCTGCGCCAAGTCGATCCTTAATTCTTCTTCTTTCGCGGAGAAAATATAAATGAATCGCCTTGATTAAAAGGTTATTTATTGCATCGAATTCCGGGGGTACCTTTGACCGGGAAGCTCGGAGGCCTATAATTAAAGAGAGGAGCAGAGAAAATTTGCTCTATTTAAAATTAGTACTTTCTCTCACCCGCTTTCATTCTTTTGCGCCTTGGGAATGCATCTAATTAATTTTGCCGTTGCGTAATTTGGCCGAAGATATATTTCTCATTAAAAGGAGATACAAAAGATTCTTTGAGATTTTAGTTAGCATCATGCCAAAAAAATTGTAAGTACTAAAAACAATCTACATCCCTTTTTATTTTTAGTTTTAAAATTCATAATTTATCAGAAAAGAACCTTGCGAGTTTCTGAACACCCGGATAGGTCATCAAGCAAATATAGCTTTTTATTTTTAGTTTTAAAATTATTCATTAGAAAATAACCTGCCAGTATTTATAGACTACCGAACCGGCAATCAAGCAGGCAATTAAGTTTGCAGTTGATCATAACTTAGTCTAACATTGAAACGGTGCCGTTAATGACTCAAAACTTTAGAACAAAATAGATGTACCGATTAAGATCCATCGTAGCCACATCTCGCGCATCTCAGGCACATCGGTCCATCTTTTCGTCAGGAGTAGACTTGAACTCCTCGCCACTTGGCCTTACGGTTACACTAATTAACCACACACCCATGATAATTAAGTTCGAGACTAGCGCCGCGCCTTGGCGTTGCCTCGCCGATAGGGACATCGATTGCGATTAAGGAGTGCGTGCGAGGCGCGTCGCCGACTATTAGTGCCGTGCACTGGGGGCTGCCCTCTGCTTCGTTAATCGACGCGTTCAAGATAACGCAGACCACGCGTAAGTAACTTTGGAGAAGATGCTACAAATTCTTAAGATAAGTGGCGGTCAGGATGGAATTACTCGTGATGATGTGTCGATTAAATTTGCTTTATAGAAACTTCAGCAATAGATACTTAGAACTAATTATTTTAACTTAAAAAATAAGTGTATTTGACAAAAGTGCAAATGATATTGCTCCTCTAAAATTGAATAAGTGAAATTTCAGTTAAATAAGTGACTAGTCTCTTATTTAAGTGAAATCTCACTTGTTTACTTTACACAGGCGTAGTTTTAGTTTATTGATAATTAATTTATTGTATATATAAATTTATGCAAAAGTTGATTAGTTAAAAGACATCAACCGATATTGCTTTTGATTCTGCCGTAAAATCTTTACGCCCGTTATAATAAAATATGCTATCGATTTACAAACTGAATTTTAAAGGCAGTATCGTTTGAGTATTTCGGCGTCGGTACACATGCGCATATATGTTTATACGAATATTGAGCGAACGACAGACGGTCGAAAAAGCGCGTACACATCGGGAGAGGAAAATAAAAAAAAACCCTTTGGAAACGATAGAGAGGAAGCCCAATTGGAACGGCGAGCTTCAACCGAGGGTTTATTATTCGTCCATATATCGAGTCCAGGCTCTATTGATTAAATACGATTCTGCCTCGACGACGGAATTTACATCGATGTACATCAATATTATATGATTAAAATCTCGGATGAATAGGTGCATTATTAGGAAATAAGTAAATAGCTTTTATTCCTCTGCATTTTTTTAACTATTCATAATTCATAGTGTGGTTGTTTCTTACTTAAAAAATATAATCTAAAATTATTTAAACTTAATTTTACTTTGATTAAGAATTTGCCTGATAGAAATTATTGCAGTGAACAAATATAGTTTTTTTTCGAGCCTTATATTTAATTGATAAACATAATACAGTAACGATGAAATATCTGACTTAATTTAGTACATACGAATATATTTTGTATAATTTTTAATTGATAAATCTGGAAAAAGGAACACGCGAGACTATGTTATCACAAATCCATTAAAAAACGATTAAAAAATCATTCTTTGAAAGCACTTAAATATCTTACGGCTATGCGGTATACAGTAATAAAATCCGAAGGCCAAAGGATAACGCTGCAATGGTATTTTCGGATGGCCGCTCCGTGCGTTGCATTAAATCGCGTCGACCGTTAAAAGATTAGTCGAGAATGTTTATGTTTCGCTTGCGCGCGTTTGTTCCTTCCAATTGAATCGGCTCGGTCAAATAACAGGCAACAGCAAACCCATGCGGACAAGTGAAACACGAATATTTTTCTCTTTACTTTGACTATTTCTGTACGGAAATATCGCGAACGAAATAAAATTGTTCAAACAATTGATTGAAAAAGCTTTTGTGTTTTATTTTCGTTAAGGAAAATCAAACCACTCAACTTAATTGTTTTAATACTCGGAGGAAATTCGTGCGTTATGTATTTATAAAAGGGTATAAGTATAAAATTAAGAAAAATCAATGACAGAATGACAATTTGAGCAATAATTCCAATCGTTACGTGAAAACCGAATTATTACTGCAAGCTCACCTATTTCGCAAATGGAGCTTACAGCGTCGACTGCAAATCCGCCGGGCGAAAATTCTGTCGAACGACAATATACAAGGACTTATCTGAGCGGAGCCTGGCGAAAACCCAATGGTGACCAGTGTAATCGGATCAAGCAAATATTATTGAAATCAAACCACAGATGAAATCCCGAAAACAATTGACACAACTCGAAACGATTTGGCGGAAAATCTTTTTTAATTCATTGCCACCAGCACTCTACAATAATAGCCGGTATTTCACAGTGCTTTTGTCAAGCTCCACGTGCCACGGATAAATTTAGATAATCCTCGCCTTGTTTACAGTATTTCAGCTTACAAAAGACTTATTCTTTCGTACAATTTAGAAAAAAAGCTATCTTAACAAATTTTAAATAAAAAAAAAAAAACAAAGTAATGTAGATTATTTTAAGGCAAAAATGTTTAATCCCTATAACTACAAATATTGCTAAAGCACGTAAATAAAATTTATCCTTTGTTTTCTTCATTTAATACTACTATAATTTATCCTAAGAAGGAAATAATAATTACGAATAGACAGCTATAAAGTAGACAAAGAATAAATTTTCCTGAGTGCTTTAAGCAGTATGTGCATGAATTAAGCGCAGAAACAGTTGATTACACTTAAAACTACGAATTTACTGAATCAACTCAAGTTTCTAGTTAAGATCACGAATTCCGCATCCGCTTTGGTATCCAATTACACATTGGTCATAACGCAGGAATCTCCCTTCAAACCAGCCCGCTGAGAGCCGTACACGTACACCCATACGTAAGTAATCCGCATACCAGCGTAAGCTCGAGCTTCCGAGCGCTAATCTAAATTAAATGAGAGGATACTAATGATCCGTTAGTCTCGAAGGGCAAGTGTACTTTCCCTTCGACCGTCTCCCCCTTTCTTCCTGCTGGGGCTTTTTAATCGCGCTCACCCCTGGGGCGAAAAAAAAGGTGCCCCGGTCTTTAAGTATGTTTCGCCGGTAAAAAAGTTACGCGCACTTAAGTTTCCTGATGAGGAAATTTCGCGTGGAGCGCCGCCCCCGGGTGGACCCTTGTTTCGAGATGAGGAGCCGAAGAATGGGTTCGTGGCGATTTAAAGCCTTTAATGCCGATCACGTAATACGTTTATGTTTTTAATTTTTTGGAGGGACGAAATTAATTGAATGCAAAATAAAAGGTGCTTTCGTTGTTAATCAGTGTATTTGCTGGAAAATATGAAATACGTTTTTAAGTGAAATTAAAAGCTTTGGGTATTTTCCTTTTAAGAAGCATCGATATTATATTTTACAGAGCAAATTGAGGCAGTTATTAACGTGGATAATATAAAGTGAAGTGATTAGGAAACTTCACTAAATTAAAAGATCTAAAAGAAAAAAAAGTTGTAAAAACTCACGAAACTTTTCCTACTATTTAGAGCTTATAAAAATATAAAATTAAAAATAAAATTAATCCTTCAAGTGAAGGGAAACTATAGAAAAATGAGGACGCAATTTTCTAAAATAAGTAGAAAAATCAAGATTTCATGCGACATTCAGTAGTAACAATTAGAAAAAATAACTTTTTGATTATTATATTAATTATATAAAGGTTATTACGCATTTATTTTCTTTCTGAATTAATTTTACAATTGAGTGAAAGATTTAAAGATTATGAAAATTATCAATAAATTTTTCAATTCTTGTTATACTATTCAGTTATGTTTAATTCAACGATGATTATTTATTAAAGCTCCTTTGTACAAATTAATACATTTGAATAAATATTGAATTCACTTTCTAATAATACAAAAGAGAAAACTTCATAAACAGAGGAAGATAAAAAGACTGGAGTCAATACGAAACAATAGAAACGCAGAATCTTCCGCGAAATGTCGCAATCGAAATAAGCACGACCATACGATCCATAAAAGAGAGAAAAAAAGAGGCGAGTCAGTGGGACCCGACGGAAGAAGGAAGACAAGCGCAGCCCGACGTTTAAGTTCCGCGCAGCGGGTATCGCCCACGATACGAGAACTCAATAAAGTCCGGAAGGGGGTTGGGGGGAGTGGGGTGTCCTTGCATTTTCAATAATATAATACGCACCGCTCGAGAAGGCGCGTAAAACCAATGGGGCGCGACATCAAACGCACCTATCTATTTTTCTCGCAATGATCGCGAGTCCCTCCAGGAACTTTATTGCCTCGCGACTTCATATACAGCCTTTTGCGATCTTCGCCGAAGAATCGTCCCTTTGTGTTCGGCTTCGTTTCGTTTTCCCTATTTCCGGCGCACTCGTCCCCCTCCGCCCCCCTTTCTGTTTGCCCCCGTCGGACTCGTCTGGCGTTCCAGTTTTATTTTGTTGCGAGATATACGCGCTTCTTCTCTGCAGCTCTCGCGGGCTCGTATTCCTCGAGAAATTCCGAGAAGAATTTGTCGAGCGCGAAACTGCGTGCGCGTCTGCTGGATTGAAATGTGCCTCGCAATTACGCGGAAGTATTGTGACAGCCTCCTTTAAGTTCTGCCTGGTTGAACTAGTTTTAAAAGGTGTTTTGAAAGGATAGCGTGGAAAAAATCATCGAACTGGATTGTAAAGATAGAAATTTTAAAGTAAAATTAAACGTGAAAAGTGAATGGATGGTTGAGATAAATAGGGGTGTAATAATTTGGTAAAATAAGTAGAAAAATCAAGATTTCATGCGACATTCAGTAGTAACAATATTTATAAAAATTGATTCGGAAGAACTGGATGAAAAAAATAATTATCGTGCTGAATTATAAAAATATAAAATTTAAAGTAAAATTAATTCTGTAAAGTAAATGAATAATTTAGAAAAGGGTGCAATTTGTAAAATAAGTAGAAAAATCGAGATTTCATGCGCCTTCAGAAGTGACATCATTTAAAGCGGGATTATAAAAATATAAAATTTAAAGTAAAATTAATTTTGAAAAGCGAAGGGAACGTTAAGATAAATAAGAGTGCCATTTGTTAAAATAAGTAGAAAAATCAAGATTTCATGCGACATTCAGTAGAAAGAACATTTAGCATAGCAATAATAACATCGAGTTATTATAAGATAAAAAAGTTACTTCATGGAGTAATAATATGTTCATGGAATAATAATGTTTATAAAAATACTTGTTGCATCTTATTCAGGAAACTAACCCGTAAATCATACATAAATTATTATTTGCAAGTACACAGCGATCTAGCGACGAAATTTCAATCAACAGTAAAGTACGATTCGAGGACGATTCGAGGCCAATTTTGCATACATCGATATCCACTCTCGATATTCAGCGACACGTATTCCCCACATTCGTCCATCTCCATAAAAATGCACTCAAGCTATTCAAACATCTGTTTGCCGAAAAACTGCCTGGATAGAAAAAAAGGGATGGGAGAACTTCAAAGCGACGCTCCGAAAACGCAATACAGTCGGGTTCGCTCGAGTACTTTAAAACGCACGTACGCGGCAAACCTATATACCAGTATTTTTGATGCACTGCCGAAAATGGAAGGAGCTTTAAATCTTTTCCAGTTCCCTCTATGAATTTAAAAAGAAGCAGTTAGCTTATTCAAATCTTATCATGCATGACCTTTTCTGGTAATTAATATTTTTACGTAAAAATTTATTTTTCCTTCAAATTATTTTGCATGTAAATGAAGTGCGACCGAAATCTCTGGGCAATATTCATGTGCCAAAATTACTATTATTATACGATTTGTCAAAAAATTAGAAATGAACGAAATATAGCACTCCAAAAATGAATCTCTAAAACGCTACATATTATATTCTCCTGAGTTGCATTTAAATTTCTGAGTGCCTTCGATGCTTGCTATATTAAGTACATGACTCCCGGCAGTACAGTTCCGAAGGTTGAATCTCGCTCGCAACGTCAGGGAAAATGCAGCGCTTGTCCCGTCATAATTCGTGTGCACTAAATATCGCTGAGACCCCAGATCTTAGTACCTGCGCGTGCCTCTGCATCCCGACACTGATCTGCCTGTAATCTCGCTTGTTTGTCTTTTGGTGGTTCAACCTTCACAGAATTAGCAACTCTTTGGAGACATGGAGGGTACATCGGTGACAGTAATTCAACATTTTTTCACTAACAGTATCAAAGGAGTTTCTTCGTTCAAATGCTTGAGCTGTTACCGAATTAATCCAACACAGTCGAGTAAATTAATTACTTTGTGTATTGTCTTTTACAATTCCTGCTTTTGCCAGTAACGCAAATAATTTCTTTGTGAAGGTATTAATAGAAATAGTTACATCAGATTTACAGACATACTGATTAAGGTCCGACTTAGAACTCTGCAAGTTATTTCTGTATGTCTATTTATATAGATTCATCAGCACGACACCTGTAGCTTTAATAGCTTCTAAATATAAATGTGTTATCTTCGGACGATTATAAAGGAATGAATCTATTTAAAGATTGCTTACTCATAAGCTAATTAAACGGTACATTCATATCTTAAACTAAATATACATAATTGAAGGTTCTATTCCTAACTCCATATATTTAGTAATTTAATTCTCACATTATTAAATTTATCTTCACGAAAATAATGAGTATCTGCAAATACAATTTCTATTAAATTCTTATACTTTTTATGTAAAGCTCATTTACATTAATTCATTTTATTTCAAATTATTAATGATTGTAATTTTAAGCATAAATTAATAATGCGTTATTGAAGTTACAGTCATTGCAAATGCTTAGCTTCATCAAGGGAAAAAATCCCCCACCGCTATTAATTTTAATTGGCAGTACTGTTAACGGGACAATATGCAAATGCAATTTAATGACGTGGTGCCTATACGTATCTGTGGTCAACGATACGAAAAAAAGTAGGGGAGGGCAAAAAGCGACCGAAAATCACGTTCGTGATGCGCCGTTTTATGGAAAATAATTGCAGCATTCGGCAGAAGTAAAAATGCATTTTTATTATTTTTCGGTGATATTCGCATATTCCCTCATTTTTTCGAGATATTTAATCCAAAATGCTTCAATCATGCAGATCAGACCGTATCCAAAAAATTTGCATCATATTATTAATGCAAAAACTAAAATAATTCTTTTAAAAATTAGATATAATTGACTATAAATATCTTTAAGAAACATTTTTTATCAAAAATTGTAAAGCAGTTCCTCTAAAAAATCTTCATCAAAAGGCATAGAATTTAATTTTGGCTATTGAAAATAACGGGTTCTCTTTAAATAGTTGACGGTAAAATAACTCTGGGAGGATTCACTGCAACACGCAGTCAACGATTCTACGAGGCAGTGGCAGCGGGGAAGCGGGTGGGAGCTTGCCGCTCATTGTCAACGTGGCGGATAACAAATGTACCCGCGACACCGGCGCGTCTGTCTCTCTTTCCCCTAATTATCCCTTATCTATATCTCGGTCCATTTGGCTCGCCAATGTCGTTATCTCGTTCCGAAGAGGACGGAGAGCCGGGGGAAGCGTCGCCTCCACTATCTTATTACTCAAAGTGTCGGGCGTGTATCTTGCCGGCAGTCCCAAGATTCAGACTCCGCGCGCTTCGCTTCGCCATTGTTGGCCCTTGCGCCACTTTCCTTTCCTTGTCCCGTTCATTCAACTTCACATTTTGTCGAGGCTCTTACTTTTGCATACAGCACGAAGAATCTTTTCTTTCTGATGTTGTCCTTCTGATTCTCTTCAGTTCTTACAGTTTTCATTCTTCACTATTTTATTATAGAAATGATTTTTCTTGCTTACTTTTTCAGAGCAGAAATTCCACCTAATTATGTTTTACTTTAGTCTGTTATAAATTAGAAAACGAATGAAAGGACACATGAAGAAAATAAATTTTTAAATGTAACCGTCAATGATTAGACAGTTATTTTGGTATTTAGTACTTTATAGGAGAACAAGATGTTAAATAATGAGTAGAGAGTCAAAGATGATGCAAACTGCAAGACTTCCGCGATGATAAGTTTTTGAAAACAAGAACGACAGTTTATCCTTCTCATTTATGATTTTTCTAGTTTAAATAAAACATGAACTTTTCTTCTCTAAAACGATTTTTTTGTGGCTCCTGAGTTTAATACCCTGACAACTTTCAAAAAATCGATTTTTTAAATAAAAAATTAGTTTATACCTGAAAATCTCTATATCTGTAATTAGGGTACACCTGAGAACCTCATACCTGAAATTAGTTAGTATACGAGAAACCCCACACCTGAAATTAATCTATACCTTAGAATCTTGGTATTTCGGATTACTTTTAATCTGAGAACCTTTATGTTTGAGATGAATTTATATACCTGGGTCCTTTCAAGAATATCATGCAAAAGTTTTTAGTACTACTCAAACGAGCATTTAAACTACAAGGCACCTAATAACTTAATGACGCAGAATGTCTCACTACGGCAAAATTACCATACACCGTAATAGTTAACTAAATCTCACGGAACAAAGAATTTTTTTATTGAAATCTTTCGAAAGAAATTAAATATAGAAGAAAGAAAGAGAAAAGGTTAAAGTGAGAAACTAAAGCAACAGCGCAGAAACATCGACGGGTTCATCCATCTTTGGCCTCTCATTTTTTTCCCCGCCCGGCCGCGCCACCTCCTCGCACTTGAGAGGCCGGCGCGAAGGAGGTCGACGGTGGGGGGCGCGACCCGAGGCCTCGCGCGCTCTGACGTTGAGGGATTAAGCCATTGGCAATCCGACTCTAATTACGAGTAACGGATTAGTAGGCGAGCGAGCGAGAGAGCCCCAGAAACGAGGAAACTTTCCAGAGGAAGGGAGGGGGGTGTGTGCCGGGAGTTAGCCCAGGAATTACGCGAGACGCCGCTTGCAAATGGGAGGAGTGGGAGGCTGAAAAACGCGTATTATTGCCCAGGGAACGCGCAAATGCGTTCCGACGATGCGCGCGAATTTACGGGGAATGTTGCGCGCTGCGTTTATTCGGACTTGATAAATAACGCGGCCGATCTGCCGGAATCTGAGGTCGGGGCCGGCCGATGGGCGCGGATCGAGGGGATAAACCAGGATATGGAGTTCGTTACTGAATGCAGAGAGGATGCTGCTTTTGACGGTGATTATTCAAAATTTTCGCTGCTAATGTAATTTGGAAGTGGATAATTATTTGGAGTATAAATGCAGCTGTGGAATGATTAATATGCGAATATGGAATATTTAATTAATATTACGTAACGTATTATGTCTAACCAATATTACAGCTGACTTATCTGTGCTAACTATAATTATATAACGTTCAGTTTATTTACAAATCAATTTGATTTTCTTTGTGAAAAAAAAAATTTGATATAAATAAGAATTTCATTTACTGTGAAATAAATATGGAAAAAAATAAATAATATTTGGCTGTAAACTGGCAAGTTTATTTTTCATTCATCTGCAATAACAACACTAAAGAAATGTAGCATCTGTCTTTCAGTAATGTGTCAGCATTACCGTTTGATATAGTATTAAAGTGTATGCAGTAACTACATTTTCCGGAATGGTATCTCATCTTTTGAAATGTTAATTTTAGTGATTTTGGAATGCTATTACTAGTCTGAAACAGTAAGATTTCATGTTGTATTTTTCCATGCACTTTTTACAAAACGTTTCAAATTGTTGTCGTTCATCGATCGTCCCTAAAAAAATCCAACAAATTTCAGCCAACAGGGTTACGCAGATTCTTACCCGAGGAAGAACTGGACCATATAAATCGCAAGCTCATTGTTCAAACGGTGATAAGACGTGGTACAGCTGGCGGTATATCGATTTCATCGCGGTACACGTCGCATAATTTGATCTACGGTTATTCCTTACGGTTTCCTTCGAAAACTGCATACGCCCGCGACCCCGGCGAACAAGACGTATGCACGAAGTCGCGTGTTCCCCGCGGACCTGGATGCATATACAGTCGGCGTCGTAAAAATCATTTCGTCCCCGAGTAAACTCGTTTCGCCTGATGTACGGCCGACTTAACGACCCACAGTAAAAATTCGCGGATTCATCGAGCGAGCCATCCCACCCGATTTCTCCGCCTCTCGCGGACACAGTGCCCTCCCTCCTCCCAACAGCCATGCCGAAACAATGTCCATCTTTCGAGATCGAAAGGCTTTATTCCATTTTTATGGCCACCCGCACGCTTATGCAGATGCAGATTCGCGCGTTGCCTCGGCAATCGATAGTTAAATCTCTCGGTTTATATTTGGGTGGCGACGTTAATGTTTTGGAGCTGACCTTGCAGTGGTTTTTTGAAAACATACGTTACCCAGCTGGGATGGTGGAATTTACGACTGATGAAGGATTTTACTCACCTGAAACAAAAATACAGCGCAAAGTTAGTTAAACTAGAATAATTCTTTTTTCTATGCTATTTGTGAATAATTTTTCTTAAATATACGCTACACTGTGTAGTGAACTAAAAGATGAATGTACCAATGTATCAAATATGTGTGGGGCTTCAAAGTAACGTTTATTTATAAAAATTTGAAGACATACCCAGAATTAATTTCCAGTTTAAATATTGCAATGTATCAATATTTAAGAAACTTTTTAAGAAACACTGAAACCTTGATCTGATTGAATCTCAGTCAAAATGCAAAATAGATATGAAAAACACTTAATATTGATAAAATGTAAGTAGGTATTATATTATCGTTTTGTAAAACGATCGTGCTTTCGGGGAACTGCAAATGAATACGCTTATAAATAAAGCGAACTCACTCGGCAAGTTGTACGGTAACACTAAAAATATGGTCAGATTCCACTTGGTTGTAGGATTTAATACGAGTGTAGATTAAACAGCGATCTAACGAAAGGAAACATCTTGGTAATCTAATATTCCAATTTTACAGCGCGAGAGTAAACGGCGTTCGTCTCTCGAATAAAGCTTTTTTATGAGCTGCTTCAACGATCGATTCGTGCTTCTCATCCTGCTCCCTTTCCTCCTTAGCTTTTTTTTTAATGACTTCGAAGTATTTAGAGGCACCCTAGAAGTCTTCCGGTAAGGGCTTCCGCTCTTCAAAACCACCCCTGCATAGCTGATATTTACTTTTGTTAACTCGTTCATCGACCTTGCCCTCTCTCTCTCTCTCTCTCTCTCTCACTCTCCCATTCTAAATGAAATTTTCAGATAACTTTTAGGATATAGCCGGCGGCTTATAAGGAGAGCAAAAAGAGAGAAAAAGAGAGAGAGAGTGAGTGAGAGAGAGAGAGAGGCTGTCAGAAGCAGATTGGCAGGGGTATTTCGGCATAAAACCTAAAGTGTATGTATAAACGGAGGCAGGCGTAAGCGTATATACGTTGTCACGCAAGTTCACGTATCGATCGAGGAGGCGGACTGATACGGATATTATTTTAGAAGCCGCGTAGTTGAGAAACCGAGAGAAGGGTGTGGGGAGCGAGTAAGGCGAAGCTTTGATCTCACCCTTTTGCCTGGCTTCTTCGGAGCGTCTTGCGCGGCGCACGAAGATGCTGTCAAGAATGCAACGTGAATTTTGTACTGTACATGCAGAATAATTTCGATCTGTCTGGAAACTATTTTTCAGACGTGAATATTGGCAATAATCTGATGTATCCTTTAAATAATGCAACTGAGCAAAAACACTTTTATTGATGATAAAAATCACCGTCGCAACGTAGATTTTTGTCCAGTTTGCTTTGAAGGAATAAAGCTTCGAAATTATATAGAAAAGCGAGTTTATATAAATAAAACAAAATATCGAGTAAGAAATTCCGTAGCTAATTCGCGACATAATTATTCTTAGTACGTAGCGAAAAGAAAAGTTCGTAATAATAAGAGCGAAAGTTGAGCGCTAAAGCCAATTAATCTCGGCTTTAACAGCATTAATTTCTTCCTAGCTGATTCATACTTTTTTCCACATTATTTGACAAAGGGAAAGTTTGAGTCTAGTAAGCCGAAATTTAGCCAAATTTAGCTTAAGCTTCGAAGGTTGGAATAGAAATTTTGAAAATTAACATCCAAAGTGATATTAAATTAATTCTAGGGAGATCAGAGTACAATGAGGTAGAAACTGCGATTAATTATTAGGATATTATGGACCATCCCGTGATCTAAACTTGATCTGCAACTTAATAACGATAGTAACATTTAGAATAGCAATCACTATTACGACGTAATTAAAGATATCCTCTTTTTGTAAAAATATTTTTAATTTCTTCCGATTACTCAACAATTTTGATTTTGAGCGTATTACGTACTCTTGCGGGAATAAATGATACTCATTCCATTGCATAACAGTGACTCATAAGTCCACGACAGTAAAATGTAGAGAATATCTGTGTCACAAACTGAAAGGAGTATACCGTTGTACGATGTCTATTTGGCTTCGATCACGTCCTCATGATCATCGCGAAAACTGAGTCAGTATATTGCGTCAGAATTTCGTAATGATTGCGCAACACTCCGATTCAGGCTCAAGTTTCGTCAACGGAACAAACAAGCGCAAAAACTTTATGAGAACAGTAGCAATCTACTTTTTTCAACCCCAACAAGGCGAGTTTTTATTAAAAATTATATACACATACAGCAAGCAATTTCCTCACTTCAATATCCATTTAATCATACTTTGAGCGCCGTTATTTAAAAAATGAAAGAAACAAAGAATGAAAATTTATCAGGACAATTGTACGCTAATGTTTTAAACGTCTGCAAAAAGTGAAAAATTTATCAAAGGACGCGATAATTAAAACTTCATCGAAACTAAAAGCGAACGGTGCAAAATTCCAAACGCAGAGATACGGATGCTCCCGCGTATTTTTCGCTAATTATTTTTCCGCGAGCAAACTCACATTTTCATCTAGTCCTTAGCCCAGCGCGCGAATACAATTTGAAAACCTAATAAAGGCGGCGCGTCGGAAAAGCGACTAATGGGCTAATTAAAAATTCAGCGCAGCGCCGAGGGGGCGGTTTCGTTATTCTCATACGCGCGGACCGCGGGAGGCTGGCGCCTCGCAATTATCGACACTGTTTTTTTAGTCGCCGCGTTTTTCCACCCGGCCGAGTGTTTCCGAATGAAAATGAGGAAGAGCCGGCGCGCGCTGTGTCAGATAATATTATGACTGCGCGCCAAGGAGAAAGATCATCTTCCATTTCACTCGGATTCGGGCCCCGCGCGCCCTCAGCGTAAATACGTGTACATATAGCACGGGTGGTGGAGTATTTTCCTGGCCGCTTTTTTTTTTTAATCGGTACGCGTGTTTTAACGATTAATATTAAAGGGCTAAAGTAGATTGACCGGTGTACGCAGATGAGCGCTGGAGCTTTACACGAGATTAAGTTCTCTTTTTTATCGATCAATTAAGTGAGTCTTACGTGAAGAAAAGAATGTGCTAAAAAAACAATAAAAATACAATAATTTAAATGGTCTTACGGTGTTTTATTATTGAAAGAATTACAATAGTCTTTTTCAAATTATGATGGATTGTAATTTTTCATCCATTTTTCTAAACTAAATGAAATTGTCAAAATTCCAGAAGGTCTTATTTCTCTGTGTAATTTAACGAAAATTTTATCATTTTACTACTTTTTTTATTTGTGCTAATTCATATTTAAATGATTGTTTTCTTTAAAAAAGTGAAAAGTATGGGAAAATAGATATGTCTGACTTAATCCAAGTTTTACTACTTAAAATACATTTTGTATCTACATCACTTGTATAAGTTATATCACAGTCAATAAAAATTTTACTACTCGTTACTTTATAAATAAAGTGAATAAAAATTTTATATTTTGTAACTAAACTTCCTAATTTAAAAAGTCCAGCAACGGATGATTCACTTAATGAACATTAGCTTCTATCACACGAGCGTACCCCCTAATGCGTAGAGGGTGCCGTTTACTAAGGGCTCCGCAAATGCGGTGATTAAGAAAAATGAAGAAAATTCGTATGCGAGGCGAAATGATCCGCGGTGTGTGGTTGACACGGCGAAAAATTTGGCCGTATTGTCCACGTGCTGCCGGTTAAATATAGACACTAGCATGCAAATTTCCGGCTTTAAGCTCCGACGGTATTGCCGATTACATTTTCCCGCTCAGGCATTTTTTTCGGTACAGGGGAAAAAATATTTTATAAGCGTACGCTTCATTAGGGAAAATGGTAATACTGAAGATCTAAATGAAATTGAAGCCCTCTGGAAGCTCTCGAAGAAAGTTTATTAATTTATGAAAAAATTTGACACGAAAGAAATCAGTTGAATAATTTATTTTTGTTCCCATTAAATTTATTAAGTTGCAAGCTATTTAAAATGTAAAGTTATTTGTTAATACCACAGAATGAAAAGAAATTTTTTTCTGAAGCAGGACTAGTTGTAAGTCCTTGATGGATTTTAGCTTCGAGAAAGGGAGCTCAAAAGGATTTGCTGCATCGTTGCAATTTTCATTTAGTATCCGTCAGCAAACAACAAAATGTTGGCACGATGAAAAAATCCTTTTCGACTTTTCATGCATGGCCTCATCAAATGCTGGGGGGAAAAGGAGCGAAAGCGACACCCAGACGTAAAAAAGTGGTAAAGCGACTCATACTTTACGACTTTTTTCTCCCGACTCCCTTGAGAACTTTAATAAGAATTCCATCATGGTTATGTTTGTCGTTTCTAACTTCAATTTCTTTTTCTCGCCTTTTTTTATGTCATTAACCGTCAAAGTGACGTCCACGAGTTTCTTTGATTTAGAGGCTCCGATAATTTATTCCACATTTTTTTACATTATTAAAAGAGAATTCGAATTTATTCAATAAAAAATAGTGAATACACTTTCAAGTTCTGAGAAAGATAATGTTATGACATTTTCAAAAAATCTGAAAAGAAATAATTCTGCGTTTCTCTGTGAATGATCAAAGCTTTACAGCAATTTGTTATAATTATCGGACGTTTGCCCTTGTAGCCATACTCATTAACGTCGGTTCTCTTCTTGCAAAGCTGATCGACGGTCCTCCGCCCTTTCCTCACCCATAATCAATTTCCGAAAGCCCATTGATATTATTGCGCAAAAGATTGCAATAAGTAAAATTACTTTTTAAAATTGAATGTTGCTTTCTTTTTATTAAAATTTATTTTATTGTTTCAATCTAACAGTTTTTTACGTAACTACACGTTGAAAATATTTCCATATTATTGAAAAAACAATTTTACTTTTACACAGTCGGTGGATAATTCAATTACTGACAATGTAATAATTTAATTTACAAAATTTATGAGCGAACGCATTAACGTTAGAATTTTCTGCGAGATTGCAATCAATATCAAACTTGAAAATCATGTTAAGAGTTGAGCCGATTGCGAGAGGCTTTTTTAAAACCCAATTTGTATGATCAATTCTCATTAATTCGCTAAAGCGTTTGGATTTAATTATTTGCTAATGCGATGAATGTCCATTATGGACTTGTAATCCCTTTAAAGAACATTTCTTCCTGTACTGACGCATTATGAACGAACAAAGACTTTTCATAATTATATTACGTCAATTTATTTACTTCAAATAAATTAAAAATTCAAATAAATTAATGGATTAAAATTTTAAAACATCGATTCTGACTATTCAAAATTTAGTTATGTATTGCCAGTTTTATCGTTTACTTTTTTACTACATAGTGATAGTGATTAGAGTTTTTGGGTTATATATCTGTTGAATAGTTTATTATATTGTTCTGTTGAATAGCTTGATAAAAAAAAACTTGGAATAATCCGGATAAAAAACATTTTAGTGTTCCTGAGGAAACTCTATTATAAATTCAATAGATATTCCGTCTGATAGCTGCTTTGATTGATCAGCTCGACCGCTATAACGTACTACAGCAAAGCCATCAAGACGCGCGGTGATTCAGAGTCCCATATGCATGACCATCTTCTATCACTACCTTTAGAATTACACATGTAATTCAATCATCGTAATTTAACTCACCGTAAAATAATATTTACAAAAAATTAATATCAAATTTTCATTACTTCGTATTTAAACTTTTCTAGTTCAACAAAAATCCATCCTTTTTGCTAAATCACGTCAATTCAAACATAACCATAGGCCGCGAGATTGCACAGCAGTGCATTGAATTCAAATGATAAAAAAAAGCACAAGCATAGCAAGTAATTAAAGTATGCTCTCGTTTTTAGTGCGCGTGGCAATCAGCGCAAGACGAATGCACTTTCGTCAATTCAGCGTTATTACCGGATCGTCTTTCGCGCGAGCGAATCCGCGCCGGGCTGTTCGATTGGGCGGACGCGGCGCGACGCGCTCGCACTGAAATTTACTGGCTTTACAGATGACAGCCATATCGGTTGATCGTTTATTCACGGGCGCGCAGCTGCCGCGCGACTAACAATCCCGCGTATATCGCGCTCAAGAGCTGCCGTTTCACGGCGTGCGGTCGATGCCGCAAACGTTTTTTTTTTCTTTTTTATTCTAAACAGGATGTTTGTTGATAGTCTCTTCATTCAACGGTAAATGCTAATATTCAAATAATAGTACTGTCTAAGATTAGTTTTTTTGGAAAAAATGACAATCACGTGTATGAAGTCGTTTCAAAAGCTATAAAACTGAAGTTTTCTAGTATAAGTGTATTTTGTATGCAGGAATTTTTTTATTTTAGGTTCCTTAAGTTAGTCGTTAAATGTTTATTTTAAAATAAATTTAATTACTATTCTTGAAATAAGTGATGTCTGACTATATCGACTGTAACTACTGAATTTTTAAAATAGTTGCGAAATTAATTTTTGAATACGTTTTCCAAAAATTTAATGACTAACGTTTATTTATTCAACTGAACAAATACAACCCATATCTCGCACATAATTATGAAGCAACACAAAGAACTTTTTTTATAAAAAAAAAAGAATAAAATACTCGCTTTTGCAAACACAACATGGCGTGTATCGAAAACCTATCAGAAGTGTAGTGCCATCGAGCGACTAAAAAACATTCCAGCAGCCGAAAAACACGCGGAAAAAAAAGGAAAAGGTCGGCGTAATAACGAAAAAAATCTACAAACTCAACATAGTTTGAGCGCCGGTGGGCGAATGAAATATTTGAGCGAATATGCCGGACTTTGTCATATGCCAGAGATGAACCGAGTTGGATTCATATTTCAATCGGACGCATGCTCGAAATATCGGCGATGATCAAAGGAAGACCTCGAGTGCATTTTGCGTTGGCACGCGAAATTGCGTACGGGCGACATTTTAAAACGCGTCCAGCGATATTACTCTATTTAAATGGATGTAATGGGAACCGGGCGAACGCAATGGGCGGGCGCCACCCCCTCCCATGATTTTCGAGAAATTTCACAGGGGATGGACGCAAAATGTAATTGCGATTACGTTGTGCGGGATCTCGCTCGCTCGATATCATGAGGGCTGACGTGCGATTACTCCAATTTAACGCTGGAATTTTCGATATCAGCGCGAACGTCGAATCTGAATTTTTTACCGTTGCTAGTGGATTATTTTCAAAACAACAGTTACAAAATTGGATGGAGATGATTTATAAAATCTACATCATCGTAATGAGCGAGATTTGATGAATTAAAAAAAAAGTTCAATGACCTTACGTGGGTAGAGTATGTAGCATTTTGCTAATTAACATTTTATATAATTATTTTTTTTTAAATTAATAAAATTTCATACTTTTTACAATGATATAGCTTTTAAACAATCATCTTTTTAATGATCTTTCAGATGAGAAACTTATACGTCTTATATGCATAGTGTATAAAGAAACTCTCTTAATTATACATTGAACTGAAATAAGTCTACTCTGCGAAACTTAAATATTTCAATTAAAAAATCATCATAATATCACATTATGAACTTCACGTATCGAGAGTCACTAAAAACTCGCTATATCGTATTTATTATAGACGAGCAACGATAAATATCCATCGCCGAAGAAAAAAGCTTATCCGTAGCAATTTGGAACTGAAGAAAATATCGGCAAAATAAAAGTGCAAGTAAAGCGTGGTGAAAAGGACAGTGAGATATTGGTGCGCGAGGCGAAGGTCGGCGCGCGAACAGGAAAAGAGTTATCGGCTGGCGAAATGGCGGGAGGCGGGGGTGGAAAAAGGGCGAGCCCCGAGAAAGCGGCGTTATCGTCCGCAGCCAGCTGACAAATCGAAGGTAATAGGGCTCCGGAATTTCTCCGTCGCCGCGCGAGTCCATATCCGCCCCGCGTCACGTACTTCGTTTATGTACCGCGGGGAGAGCGAGGAACGCGTCGCGAGATTATGTGCGGGACCGGGCGGACCACGTTTTGCTTGAATTGTCACGGCTTTGCGGATTTCGCCCGTGTGGATCGAGCGAAGTGCTTTTCGCCGTCAAAATTTTCGTCCCCTGGCACCTTTTTTTCCTCTCGAACCTCTTTGCGGGTTACGTCGGCTGTACAGTATTCGATGCGGGATAGGGACAGTGCGTTACAAAGAAAAAAAAAGTTTGTTTTACATTAGAGATACATAGTAATAGTAAGTTTCGCATTTGGAGGAATGAAATGTATGTTTGGAAGTGTGAGAAGGTATAAGTTGTGATTTTTTAAAAAAATATCTAGTAGAATGGATTTTATTGAACTATACTATAATATAAAATAATAACTTTTGTGATGATTACAAGATTGTTTATTCTAAGTTTGAGGAATCAGTTATTAAAGTTTGCAAAATAATGATGTTGGCGTAACACCACGTGAAAAATCATGTCCGACCAAACTCGGACCATTACTACTGATCTTGTAACAAACGCCGTATTGAACCTCTAATGTAGATATCCTCCTTAGGTTGCGGGTAATTTCTTTTGTTAAGATTTTCTATTGTGTACTCTTTATATTTATGAAAAACATAGGAAAAATCCTTTCAGTCCTAACTCGGACCTTTCTACTAATTTTGTAACCAGCACCGTGTAAGGTTACGTATAGTTATGTTGCATATATCGTGGGCATTCACATTTTCTATTAACAATTTTTGTTGTACCTTTCTGTAATTAGCGATGATTATATCAGTCCACGTATTAACTCTAAGTTACTAAGACTCTATTAAGTCTAACCAAACTCGGACTATTACTACTGAACTTGTAACAAGCACTGTGTAGAGTTACAGGTATATTACGGATACCATGAATATTTCGGTTTTTAATAATTTTGAGCGTATATTACTGTAAATTAATAATGATGATATCAGATGACGTGAAAAATCATGCCGGATCAAACTCGGACTATTACTACTAATTTCGTGACAGGCGCCTCGGAGAACTAAACAGACGGGCTACGCACATAATGAACATTTATATTTATTAATAATTTCTTGTCTACGTTTTTATGATGGTTACAAAAAAAAATATGACAAATCATGCCGCGCTAAAGTTGTATTATACTACTTATTTTGTTCTAAGGGCCACGGTCAGAAAATCATGTTTGGACAAACTCGGTCCATTACTACTAATCTTGCAACAAGCAGCTTTGTTGATAATTTTCTCTTTATTCTTTATGGTAATCTACAAAAAAAGCTTAGTATACATTTTAGATCCTGCTCTTCTTAAACTCTAGAACTAGTAGATACCTTGTCCTAGTGTTTAAAAGAAATGTACAAAAACATCTACTCTGCAGCCTATAAATTAAACTGAAAGAGTCAGTTCACACCAGCCAGATTTGTCCCACTGACACAAATCACCTGCCCTAATCGTCCTGCTTCCCACCCTCCCCGATCCCTTCTGAACCAAATTTGCCACCTCTCACCTCCTTTCTCCAAAAGGAAACGAGGCGCAGAGGCGGAAAAATCGGATGCCATCGATAAGGCAGCGAGTCGCGGGTGCAGCGAGGAGCTAGTTTGCCGGTCGGTCGCCGGGGCGCCGCCACCGGCAGCGTCGTCCTCGGCAGGGCGCCCCCGCCAGTCGGCGCCGGGCGTGGAGCTGGCACGGTGCCGCGTCGCCGCGCTCGCAGGCAGGTGAGCGCGGCGCATAGGCCGGGCCGCCTAGGCCGACGCTCGCCAATGACTGCGAGCGGGCGGGGCCACGGCTCGGAGCCCCGCGATTCCCGGATCGCCGCCACCGCCGCCGCCGATTTTCCCGCCGAGAGCGGGAGCGGATTCTCCCGGACGCGAGGCGACAGCCCTGCGGCGGGCCCAGCAGACGGGGCTGTTCTTCGACGGCGGCTTGGATCCTTAGAGATTGCGCAATTGCGATTTTTTCCCTAAAATTCATGTTACGCTTTAAACAAGAGCATTTCTTTAAATTAGTTTTTCGAAATTCATTGCAAGTTTGGACTGCTAAATCGTACAGAAAGTAACTTTCGTGGTCGTGAGTACAATGAGTTTCCAGAAACAAGAAAGTTTGATAGGTAGACTATTTGTCAGATCCATTAGTAAGTGCAGCTGCGCAGTAGGGACATCTCCCTTCGCGCGTAAACATCATCGCTAGGGATACCTGCACCTTAGGTGTGCGTGCTGCGATCGATGGCTCGTCCGTCAGAGGCGACGCCTCGTCGAGAGAAAGAGAATCCGCGTGAACGTGACCCAGTTGTCCCATATTGACCTGCTGTTCTGCGAAAGGTCGCTGCGTAGAAGAGAGAGAGGGAGGAAGAGAGAGAGAGAGGGTGAGAATGGGAGAAAGAGAGATAGATAACGTTATGGTCTCGAATGTGACTCGTTACGATGCAAGTTCTACTGTACCCAGTAAGTTGATACCACGCGGTAAATGAGAGGCTCGTGCTCTAAGTGTCGGGATTATGTTTGGAAAATATCCAGTCGAGCGTGGGAGACGGAAAGAGAGAGAATGTTGGCATTTTTCAAAATTTTGTCCCAAATACATTCCATTGATAATCTTAACTTTATTTATCAATGATTATATCAATGTTTTGTTTAAAAATCTTATAGTAAATCGTAAAAACAAGTCACACTTTCTTCAAGCAATTAAGAGAACGGAAAATTTCACTTTTCGCTGATCCGCGAACTACGTTTCTACCTGCACGCGACGTTTCTATGGCAAAAAGAGGAGAAAAAAAAGAGAATGAGCTGGAAGGGGAGGGGGGGTTAGCGAGAAATAAAAAAATGCAAGGAGAGAAAGGAAAGTAAAAGGAAGCGAGCGCAGAAGCGAGGGAAATAGATGAATAATAGAGTGAAAAAGAGAGTAGAGAGGGAGGGGGAGAGGACAGGTCGGAGAAATGCGACGCGGCGTCCGGAGTGGGCGGGGCGAGCGTGATGCACTTGACGCATCGCGGCGGCATGCCGGGAATGCCGGCAATTGCAACGAATTTTTTTTTTTTTTTTTTCATTTTGCGCACGGCGCTCGATTGTCGTATCCTTGCCATTCTAATTTCGATCGATTCCCTAGCGAGTCTACGATCGGCGATGCAAATTTATTGTCGCGTGAATCGCAGAGCAAACGTAACTCATTCCGTAATCTGCGTTGTTTGATGCTGTTTACAGATGACTAATAAATTAATAATCCAGCGATTTTGTTGACATTTGACCGAATATTAATAATTAAATGGTTATTAACTTCAATATTAATAATATTCGTGAATTATCAATTTATTTTATTGGATATATTGAGTGGGCTCAATATAGTGAATTATAATTTTATTTCTAATATTGTTTATTTAAATTTCTGTGACCAAAATTACTAAAATCAAATTTTAAGATACGCATAATTTTGATAATTCCCACCAAACATTCTTCAGATTTCACCAAGATCTCTGTTACTGAAACATTTTTCAGTCGAACTTCTAATTTTTTTATAGTTGAATTTTCTAACAATTCTAACTATTTAATTTTGAAGAGATCCCAATCTCCTGTCCAAGATAAACGTAATGACAACTGAAAACTGTTCTTTTACAATTATTTTTCATTTTTCCATACTTTTTATGAATAAACTTTTCATTTTATTTTATGTTTCTTCGAAAAAGTGCTCCTCCATTAACTGGATTTTTTCTCTTCGACGAAAGAAGGAAAGATTTCAATTCTAGAAAGATACAAAGGTCACTTTTTTTCAACATTCAAAATCTCCCTTATCAAACTTGTCACGTACAAAAATCCGAAAATTCCGCCGGGGACAAACACCTCGCAAGGACGAGCCTCTGTGCCGTAACCAAACAAAGAAGAGCCGGACTCAAGGTAGCCGGTTCGTCTCCCCGCTTCTTGGTTGGACGTGGATAACACTTCGTGCGCAAGTTGGACGTCGCCGGCGTTGACCTACGGCCGGAGCTTCCAGAAATGTCCGTGGCGCTTTGAAAGGGAAGCCACCTCCCCCGAGGCTGTCCGTGGCCTGACCAACTCTCTCACTCTCTCCCTCTCTCGGCCTCTCCCTCCGGCGAAAGTTGCCGAGAGCGCCTCCAGGCCTCCGAAGAAAGATCAATCGGAAACTTTTGCCGGTGCGAGTCCCCTGCTCGCTCGCGGGTCCCGGCGCTGACTTCGCTCGAACAATGCGACTACGGCTGCAGGTGACTTTTATTTCCCAGTCTCTGAAAGATCTTTGTGCGTTTGAAAAAATCTGTACCGACCACGTGCAGTAGTACCCAATGGAACCTCGCTTTTCTAATCGAGTCGAAAATTTTACTAATAAGACAAGGCTAGACTACTATAACTGCATTTATTTTGGATGTGATGTTCAAGAATTTAATTTAATTTAGATAGTTTATAAATTAGTATGTATAAATTCACGAAAATATGGCTTGAATCTTGGGATGTTAAAGAAAGTACAGCAGGAAAATAAGTAGTAACAGTCTATTGTGTCAGACATGCGCGACATCAGATAAATATTGTTTCTGCACTGATCGTTAGATTAAACCTCATATGTTATTTTGATGAGAAAAATGTTTATTCATGTGGATAACTTTAACCTTAACATCTTTAAAACAAAATGACCTTGAAAATGAAGGTCAACGGGAAGATCACTATCAGAAGTCCCATCTGTCCGCAGAAACTTTTATCTAAAACATTTTTTATCTGTTATACTCTTCGAAAAAGATGATCCAGTCCAGATACACTTTTTTTTTTGTTTATATACCATTTATTCGTTGATCTTGCATAGTAGCCAAGCACGCGTTCTCGATTTATGCAGCGCATCTCCCGAGCAGCTAAAAATCCGTCGAAAGCCTCCCGCATTTTTTTCGGCTGAAAGAGGACAAGGGAGAGACGGCGCGGCTCCAAAGTAGATCGGAATAAAGGCACGGAACCCTCGGTCCCCCTCCCCCCCTGTCCTCCCGCTCCCTCGCGAGGGGTCGTCGGTGAAAGGGCTCGTCGAGGGTATAAAAAGCAAATACGTTTCGCGCTGGCAAATTCAATCTCGCCCTGGCGAGCGGCACCTCCTCGGCTATTGTGCTCGTAATGGGACGGAGGGGAGGGGGGTTGTCGCGCTGCAGGTGTCGCCCGTGTAACGACTTTATCGCGGGGCTATTATCGAAACTTTCGGCGCGGCGAGAGGTTTGTTTGAGCGGCTAATGGAATATCCGACGACGAAAAGCCAATGAGCTGCCGCGGCCCCTAAGTCCTGCCCGCCCGTGGCTGACGCTCAAAGCTCTTTATCGACGGAGTAAGATGTGTTGTACCGCGTTTCGGCTTACTTATGCATGATTGACTGAAATCGGCTCGGTGTATTGTTAAGCGTCACGCGCCGTTAATCCTTTAATAAACCAGCGAGATGCTGAATGCATTCCTGAGCCTGATGAACGCGCACTTCGTCGTTGGGAAATTTTTCTGTAACATCGAGTATTTTCCTGGTTGTGCTTGATTTGGTAATTTCATTTTTCAATTACATGCAATCGAAGATTCAAGATCAAAAATAAAAATCGGAAGTTTATGGTACAAAATTCGATAGTAAATATGTAATTGTCAAAGTTTATTTTGTTTCCGTTGGTAGATTATTTTTATAAATTTTGATAACTATAAAACTTAAAAGTGATGAACATTTGGAAAGTAATATGTAGATGTTCAAGTTTCTTTTACGTCAGTACCACGTTGAAATTTCAAAGAACGAAATTTAATAACATCCCATTATTTGTACTTCAAAAAAACGAAATATCCTCACGAAACCGCCGAAATAGGTACATTCGACTCAAAGCTCATTTTTTGCAAGCTCCATCCGCGCGAACTTTCGAAAAATCTAACGAAATTGCAGCAAAAGCGAAGCGAATTTCCGGAGCGCAGCGGGACGGTGTGCGCGCTCTGGAAACGGAAAGGTCGCGCAAGAATTAATAAATCCAGCGAGACAGAGAGAGGAAAAGAGAGAAAGAGAGAGAGAGAGAGAGACGCACGAGAGCCGCAGGTTAAACGAAATGACATGTACGCACGCTCGCCCGAACCACGTCGCTCGTGACCATACGGGGTAAATTCGTCGCCGCTCACTTATGCGCGGGGAACTTTTGCCCGCGAGACGCAGACTTAATTATAAATTCGAAACCGAAGCCCTGGTCCGCCGCCCTTCGCAATACTCGTCACACGGGGATGTGCGCGCGCACCGCCAAATCCCGCGTACGTGCACGCTGCGGCAGGAAGTTGCGACATTGTTAAAGGGCGGCCTGCGCAAGTTCGAAGCGCTAGTTAGTAGCGCGCGCGCGGAAGCGGGCGGCGTTTTCGGGGCGAAGGGGGTGGGGGGGGAGGGCGATATCTTGCCGTCTTTCTCGCTTCGGAACCCTTTTACGCGACATAATTGAGTGTCGTCTGGGCATAACAAATGAAGCCGGGTAGGAGAGGAGGCGCCTCTGGGTCAAGTTACGGCCGCCTGACGTCGGCGTGATTAATGGCCGCACTTGTTTAACGCGAGCGGCGGAGGCAGTTCGTCCGTTAAATACTGCAGCCCCGGGTGGGGGTGGCCCACGGAAATGGAATGTTTCGCGGGAGTTTTCGCGATGCCGGCAGCCTTTGTTCCCGGGCATCTGACGGAAGCATCCGGCTGTTCGCTGGGCGTTCCCGAATTTCATTGAGTGAAACGAAATTTACCTTGGTACATTGTGCAGTCGCTTGAGTTTTAAAGCAGTGCTTTAGCGATAGTAACATTTAAGACCTTCAAAATTGTAGATATTTTTTTTAAATTCGCTCATTTTTTAGTGTTTTTGTATGATATAAATGATTCAGGGTATATCATCGTTTCCTACAAAGGCTGAGACATCTCAAAAAGGCCTATTTTAAGGTGTCATTTTTAAAGCACTAGAGTAAACTGAGCTTTTCCAGAATCTGAAAAACTTAGGGTATCATACAAATGATACCTCGAGTTTTCAGGTCCTACCCTCTATAAATTTATTCAGTGAAATTGTCACTCTTTTGACAATCAGTGAAAATTTCACTCTATAAAATTTAAAGGGTAGACAAATTTATTTTATACTGGTATTCTATATCAAGCCTTTTTTAAGATATGTTAGTCTTCGTAGGAAGTGACGATATAAACTATAATTTTATCAAATTTTACATTAACTAGAAGAGACGAAAATTTATTAAAATTCTGTACATTTTTATTAGAATTTATTATTTATTATTTTGTTAATAACTTGCAGATATAATAAATTAATTGATATGTTCATTAATCATTTAAATTTTCAGATAAGGTACCTTCAAGTCGATGATAACTATTTTACTAATGGAAAGTATGTAATAAAAAAAATAGTGACACTATCAATAGTTTACATTTACATAAATTTAAATGTATTGAATTTAAAATTAAATTTCCACGAATTGTCGGCTAATATCCAATGCGTCATCTCTTAAACAGGTGAAGCCAATTCTCAAATTTTCCCAAATCGGTTTAAAGCTTAACGCTTTATAATTATAACGCCAGTTTTGAAGCGACGAGCCCGCTGCACGTAAAATCATTAATGTCCATAAATCGACAATGCGAACAAGCGTCGCGCGGAGTTAAAAACGAAATGCGAAAAAAAAGAGAGCCCGAACAATGAAAAAGAAGCGTTCCGGCGGTAATAACGAGCGTCGCCAATTAATGAACGGAATTATTATTGTTCGCGCGCCGCCTAATGATTGGAAATAAACCCGGCGCGCGGGCGAAAATAATTCGGGCGTTCGCGCTCGCGTGCGTATGATTGGACGATTTTAATATTTACCACTTGCGAGCATTGTGAGGGCCCGGGAGAATATCCGCTGTAATAATCGGGAGCCGCGTTTATCACAGTTCGAGGAGCATCGAGTGCGCGCGGATTCGTTCCGCTGGAGGACTACTTTTGTAATGAGCGCGATTTCGAGGCGCGAATGCGAAACAATCGCGATGCTCGCTGATTGGCGTTTGCTTTTTATCAGCGCGCCCGAGGGCTTTGCGCGTACCGGCATTTTGTACACTTCGTTTTCGAGGGATCGCGCTTTCTTTGAAGAATTAAATTTTTCAAAATGAATTAATGATCGATCGACTGGTACAGATAAAGCTTTCGATGAAAAATAAAAACAAATGATCCTAGTTATCTTAAAAATCGACAAAGATAATAGTTAAAGTCAATGACAAAAGTATTCAGCAGTAACTTTGAATTTAACGTTAAGATGACTTCAATCAATTATTATTTTCGTTTAAAAACATAAATTTTGACCAGATTTGATTTAGTTCGCCTTCCTTAAAAAAAAAATGTGTTCACTTTTATTATTGAACTCTCTAAGGCACAAAAGAAACTTCTAAAATGATAATAACCTTTGGTTACAATTAGAAACCTTATTGTGAATGATGAAGAATGTTAAAAGATAGTGAATAGTCTATTCGTTGCAAAGTCCAAGTACATCATATCTGGAAATCCCATCGAACATGTGAACTACAAAAAGAGATAGATGTACATGGCCCGCGGCTGACAATTTAATTACATCCAGGATTCCTCGCCGCAATATTTTCCGCGTTCACTTGCAATACAGTTACACAATTTACACCCCAGGGCTGAATCGCATGGAACAGCGAATGCTTCGTCTGTCCCTAGGTGATATTTTCTACTGACGATGGAACAATAGATTCGTTCAACTTAATCTTGCAATTTTTTTCAGTATATTGGAAAAGTTACTTTTTATAATTTCATTATTTTTGAATGCCGCATGGAATCTCGATTTTTCTACTTATTTTTGTAAACTGCACCATTATTTTTCTGATTTATTTTTTAAGTTCTATATTTTTTTTTAAATTATAATTTTCAAATTGGGTGTCATAGAGAAATTAATAATTGAAGTTTGCGAATTTCCATTAGAGTATGCCCGTATACCTTTCTAAGTAGTAAAGATCCCTGTATAGTCTGACATGCAGCGTTAATTTACAAACTTCAATTATTAATTTCTCCCTGAGCCGAAATCGATTCACTATTACTTTTTAAATAGTCTAGTGTTAATATGCTAACAATAATTTTCATTAAAAACGTATTTTTATGACATTACGTACGGAAAAAAAAACTTTTCAGTTTACGACTTTAAATTATTTTCCGTGTCGTGTTCGCGACTCTTCATACCGCAGAATGTCACAATTCCCGCACAAAAAAAAAACATCGTAAAAGCGCTTGAAAAGGCGTACATAATGACGTAACCGGAACCCCCTTAATTCCGCGTCACCGTATACACAGACAGATGTCGCGAGCACGCGCCGGCGACCGGTTGCGCTTACAACGCAGAATCGCGTATCTCCAGCTGTAATCAATATTCACGGGTTTACATGCGCGCGCGCGCGCACAATCGCTCAAAGGCGGCACGAGGAGAAACGCAATATTCATACATCCGGTTTGCAAAATGGTTGATTACGCGCTGCTGAATTCGCTCCTTTGAAGGTCAACAGATAGCGTATTTGCCGATCCTAAGACTCCAGCATACGGACTGTAAAGATATTTAACTAAATTAATTTGAAGTGTGCGATTCCTTTCGCTTACTTATGCCATTGTGAACATTACATGGGCAAGATTGAAATTGCTATATTCAATATTAATTTGTGGAAATTAATAGATAAGGTCAGAAAGCAGGGTGATAAAATCAAAAATAGAAAAAATAAATTATTTCTTAATATATTTCTTCAGTTAATGAAACAATAAAATGTTATAAGTTTTAATTCAATTTAAATTGATCACAACTGTTTTTATGAATTATTATTAAAAAAAATTGATAAATTGCAGTAAATGCATATAAAATCATAAATCAATGATATTCCTCTGGGAATGAAAAGTTCCACAATTTGTATCAGCCCGTGTAAAGCAGTAACTGGGAGTGACTAAGTGACACCGCGGCAGCGTTCACCCAACCCTTTCGGGATCGCGTTACACACATACTGGCGGGAGTGAAGGTTTTCGCCTTGTCTGATTTATCTGCACACTTTCGCATTTGCGCGCAGACATAACGAGACTCAACTTCTCAGCTTCATACATTATATTGCGATTGATTAGCTTAATCTCGTAAGATTCCTGATTGCATCATTTGTCCTGGACGACTCTACCAATCATTAATCACACCGTCTATTGCAAATGAGTAGGATGAATAAAAAGAGAATACGCGCGTTATAATTTATTATAGTAATTGCAATAATTACTGAGGTTTTAGTTTGATACAAAGTATTTTAATTTCTTCTTTTGTTTGTTTCAGTTAAATATTTATAAAGATATTGTTAAAAATATTTGACGTTTAAAAAGATTCTTCTTTTAAAATGTATTGCAAATATTTTTCAGGTATTCTTTTTATTTCTTAAATTGTTATCAAATATGGGTATTCTTATCTTCTTCTTTCTAACATTGAAATTATTTTTTTAGTAATTCATATCTTATATCATTTTCGGACTTATCTGGATACAATTGCTTGTAGAATTTTTTGCCTCGATACTTCCTAAACATTTCAGTTTACTTATTCAGGCAAACCTGAAACCTAAACATAAGGATACAATCACTAATGCGCTTATGAAACGTCAGTAAAAAACCTTAAAATGCATAAGCCACATAATAAAAGATACAAATTCTCCAAACACATCTGATGACACCGACATAATTTAACAATACCTGAATACGAATGATAAAAATAACCCCAAACGAAATTCCCCAATAATTATTTACAAACAATCAATGGAATTTGATCCGCGCGCTTCGGCGGAAACAGCATTATCCTTTGGCAGACCGCGGATCGCGCCCCAGTGAAAATTAATCCTCTATTCTGCGACGCGTGGCGAACAAGACTCGGCCCGAACAAAAGCGAAAGCGAAACGATGAATTTTCATGTCGCGTGCGCGCAAAAAGAAGTGGCCGCGGAAAAAGGACTGGCCGCGCGGCGCCGCATGGAAACACGGCGACCGCAATGAAACGCGAAACCTCGCCGATGCGACGGGTTGCATTTCAAAGAGTCATCAGTTCGGATCATCGGGCGCTTTTTGTACACGACGCCACGAGTCGCACGCGGAATATTAATTTTCGCTCGGCCCGAACGGATTCGGTTTCAGCCATCGCGATGAAAAATTTCCTTCCCGTGCTCTTGATTGATTTTTAGAAAAAGTAGTGGCGCTAGATTTTCCAATTTTCTGAATTTTCATACTCGTAGTCATGTCTTGTTTCATATAATTTTTATTTTATATTACTTTATTGTTTTAGTAGTATGAATCTCAATTTCCAAAGTAAGTGTGAAGGCTTAATAAAGAATTACTCAAGTAATTTCAATTATTTCTTCTCCCAACATTTTCGATATTAGAAAAATGAAAAAAAAATTGTAGCATAAAAATCTCGTTCATGGCAATTTGTAGCGCGGCGAGCGGTGCATTTGTTTACCATGAATTTCGCGTCTGGAGAACCCGAAAGGTAAAGGAAAGCGAGCTTGCGCGCGCCGATAAGCAAACTCGCAGGGCGAAATCTTCCGGGCAAACTTCGTTAATATGCATTGTCGCGCGCGCATGAAAACATTTACAGGGGGCCGCGTAATTGGAAGCTCGACCGTCCCGGAGACTCCGGCCAAATGAGATAAAAAGCCGCAGTGCCGCCGCGGCAAAATTTAATTAATACATCGGACGTCGGTATTGCTTATTATAATTTATTGCACGGTAGGAAACTATTAGTTTGAGATAATAATCGCTGGAAGATATGCTAATATTTAGAATAATGGTATTCGTCACTTTTGTATTCAAATAATTCACATTCTCCTAAATAATTGCAGTAAATAATTCAACAACTGCTATTATGAATTAATGTTATATTAATTATTCATAAATTGGGTACAGTGAATCTGAAGCAATAATTTTAAAAATCTCAAGGTATTTAACATTTCGTTGCAAAACTCTGGATATAATAAAAATTTCATAACAATTTATAATTTTTGTCGGAGAAGCTGTTATCAAGTGATTTTCATAAAAAATGAAACAGTTTTACCAGCTAGCCCATTTCATTCCACTCTACTTTAACAAGTAATTTTTACTTTTTTTTTCTAGAATTTACAATGTAAAATTAACATACACTACATTTATATGTAGAAATAATTTTCACGAAGAAAGCTAAAATTAAATGTCATATTCCCTCCAATAAATTTGTCACTGCTAAATGAAGATAGAAGTCTTCACCCTCAGCCACCTGCGAAGGTCTAAAAGACGCCGAAAAGAAAAAGAAGATCGGAAGAAGCGGAGGGAAGCTTCCTCGAAGTATCGTGGAAACTTGTCGGGTCAACAGTATGCAAACGAAAAGTTCAGATGCTAATAACTCGGCACCTCATTAACGCTTTGATCAGGGCGGCTGAGTTTCGCTGCGGTCTCGCTCGACGATCAAAGTTCCGCGCGCACCGGCACACACACCCTTCGGATCTTCTTAATAACGCGAGGCGCGCCAGCGCGACGTTCAGCTTTAATGAAGTAATTATGTGTTGCGCCGGGAGGATGCTCACTTCCTCGTCTTTTGTTGTCCCGTCATGCGGCGAGAAATCGATTCCTCCCTCGCAGCGTCAAGCAGTTTCGGTTCATCAACTTCTTTTTCACGGCGCGAGGATTGCACACTGCCGCGTCGCGTCTTCCTCCTCGTAAAAAAGGTAACTTGTTAACCTAAAATAATGTATTTGCATTTTGCAATTTTTTAACACTATAAGGGAGCAGTTTACTTAGATATACATTCTCAGAAAAATTGATGATTCTTAGTATTAAAAAAAGCTACATCGATTACTCGAAGATTATCCAACAGTATTAAGGGTAGAAAGTAAAAAGAAGTCGAAGCAATAAATTGCGTTTTGAGGAAAACGATTAGTTGGCCAAAGTAGAAGCGAGGACGGGGTCTCGTCCGCACTTCCAGTCACGCGACGGCAATACAATGCGCGAGCGCCGGCGCTGGCTAATCCATGTATCGGAAGCTCGATAACCCCGCCTCCGCGCGAAATCGGCTTAACCCCGTGTTCGACTTATCCTCCCCCGACGTATAAATATATACGTATATATATTCGCTAAACTCCGATCGGCTTGCGGGGCGCCGGGGAGGGCGGCGCGGAGAGACACAAAGACGATCCGGATTCGCGACATCTGTAATTGACAATTAGCGCCGTCACCGGAATGTAATCGCATCTCGCTGAGAACGACTAATTCGCCAAGTCCAACTTCTAGTTGGCTGTCTCCCCCGTGTCATGTCGCGCGTTCATTCCCGCTCCCCTCCCATCCTACTCGAGCTCTCTCTAAAACCGATTCGCCTCCCCACCTTCTCCACTTTGCACGCTCTTCGCTTAGCTACTGTTCCACTCGTTTCGCTGATGACGACCTCGTTGGCCATGAGTTTTAAATCATTTATTTTCAAAAGAATTATGGGATGAAAAGTAGTTTATGTGGGCATTTTTTATTTTTATTACATTTTTAAACATAAAAATTATGTTTTATTACTTTACTGTAGTACTTTGTCTGTTCTCTGCATAATTTTAAATAAAAAATACTCTGGTATTTTTAATATTACTAATTAATTTTGTTGCCTGCCACGAGAAGAATGTAGAGATTTTAGTGGATAGAAATCCTACACACCTAAAAAGTGCAGATCCTCCCTTTAGTCTTTACAAGATTTCTTTCACATCCTGAACAATAAATGTTGTTTTAAAAACAAACTTATTAATTAATGAAATTATTTTCAAGGAAACATTTATTATAAAATCAGCAACAGAAATTTAATGAAAATGAAACACAGTAAATTTTATTTTGCAAAAAAATATTTGAAAACTCAGCCAATGTTTCTCGCACGCACTCCCAGCATTTCTCCGACACTATTTTATTTGCGCTCCTCGCCTGGACTCGTAAATAAAATATTTTAAACGAACTCTTCCAACGAAAAACGAAGAAAAACCTACCTTAATTAAACATACGCGTACCCGGCGCGGTAATTCTTCGCGCGTCCAAGGCAGACTCTCTCGAACAATTATTGTCGAGCTCGCGCGCGAGACAATGTGCACCGCAGCCACGTATGCCCGGCGATGCCTTAGGAGCGGGGCGGCGTACGCGCGAATTGGTTTTCATCGCGAGTTCCACGGCATTAAACAATCGGAGCGCGAGCGGCAACTTCCGGGCGACTGCGCTCCCCGTGCGCGAGCGCGGTCCGTAGATCGGAGGAATGAATCACGCGGCGGCAAGTCGAAATTCACGCCGGTCATGTAATGAGCTTACAAGTTGCGGATTCGCGAATGGATTGTTCGGGCTTCCCGTCCGGCCTTTCATCACCCCCCTCCCCCCTTCGCTCCTGTTTTCGCTTTATTGGAGCTGATTTTTGAATGATAATTCTTTGTATTTATTTTTTTTTTAATTTCTCTGCATGCGATGGGTTTATACTTTAAATTTTCATGAAAGGTTATGAACAATTAATTAAGCCGTGACTATTTATCATTTCGTGAAAATTACTGTTTATAAACTGATTTTGGAAATATGAGAACTGCAATATCCACGATACATCAACAAAGAAAAATCTGACAATTAATTTTAAAATTGTACTTTAGACTCTTTTCATGTCAGGTCAGTCCATTGAATTCAAAGTTTCAAATACGTCATTTAAATTATTAAAAATTTATTGGCTTCCAAGATCCCCAGAAACTCAAATCTGACCTACGACTCGAACTGGTACGAACTGATACATTGACGCGATGCATACTTACCTCACGAATCGGTTTTTGTAATTATTTTACGGTTTAAATTGCCTATATTAAGCAAGTTCTTCAAGTTTCTTAGATGAATATTTCTCAAGATGTTTTTCCAATTTGCTTAACTAATAATTTTCTCGTTATTTTTGCGTAATTTATTCTGAGAAAATATTTAAAATTTTATCCTATCGAATATTGTTAATAAATAATGAAATTAAAATGAATTGCAAAACTGCAGAAGTTTGAAGGAATCTCATTATATAAACGAAGTTGAAAATTTTTAACTCTGCTCCAATCTTAAACGAAAGTTTTTCCGCTTCACCTGCTAATTGGTAATTACTTTTTTCGAAGTTACCGATAACTTCGTGACTAGTTATCACATTTCAATTTGTAAATCTTAAAAGAATTTTACTTGCCTCGTTGCCTCACTCACTTAAGAATGGAGAAGCAATCTATTATTTGATTAACAATTTTAATTATTAATTAAGAATTTTTACTATACCTTGCCAATCGTCAATTACTCCCTTTTAAGAACTGAAAATACAAAGTACACTTTTACAATTAAGAAAAAAATTAATAAAACCCTACGAAGCAAAGATTAAATCGTCCACTCGACGGAAAAATCTGACCTAATTTTATACTTTCAGAATTTTTACCTTACCAACTCAACCCGCCCGTAAACAACCATCGCTCGGGCCGCCTCGACCCTTAATCTTCAGCGCGCATTCTTCCACCGCAAATGAAAGTCAAAATTTAAGCTTATAGCCATTAAAAGAAAAAAAAGTGTTATCGAACTGACCAGGGGCAGAAAGAGAGTGCGAAAGCTCTTTCGCGCGCTGCTGAGTGAAGCGCGGAATCGCCATGGCAACGGCATCGCTGCTGCTGCGGATTCCATTTGCCTATTGCTATGGAAACGCGCGCTGCTCGCTCAAAGCAAGCCCGTGCAGCGCAAAAGCGAGATTTCCCACTGCCGCGCGAGTTTCACGCCACGGAGAAAGTGACGTGGCTGCGATTCGAAAAAAATTATTGCGCATCCCGATGCACACCGAGCGGAGCGAAGTTCGTGTTTCATTATGTCGAGCAAATTAGTTGCTCGTTATTAAAGATTTAAAGATATTAAAGTGAGCCTTTTATGGTTTAAATGAAAAATTGCCAGAAATTTTTAAGTTGGAGATACTTAATAAATAATTTCTTTTTCAATGGTGTATATTCCATTGTACTATATTTTTCTGTATTAATAAACTACATAGAAACATTATTGGTATTCGCTGATCATTTGCAGAATATTTTATTATTATTATCTAAAAATTTAATTGTGTAAGCTGATATTGCAACGATGAACATCACCTACGATGTTGCCGAATGAATAGTCGTAATTTGATATAATGATAATTAAAGTCTTCATTATATTATTCCATACGTATGCAGTTATCTTATTCCTTTTTTAAAATTATTTTGGGAATATAATGAATATTCATTTTTTTAATGATATCCTGCATTCGCAGACTTCTTTCAATAACGTTGAAAATTTGGTATTCATAATTGGAACTAATTAAATCTCATTGAAAATTCAATCATACACCTGTCCATGTACATCAAGGCATCATTATACGAAACTACAAAAGAACCTCGACAACGCGCAAAACAATGATCAGCCATCGAAATTCATTTCGATGATTTTACAAAGCTGCGGAATATTACAAATTGGTATTTCCCATTTCATTAGCGAGAACAGAAGTATCACTCTGAAAAGTATACTGATTACCAAGCCGGCGAAATTCCGCATTATCGATATTTCCATTTACGTGCAATCGCGACCGCAGGAGGCCCCGCCGATAAAACGCACTCTGCCGCATCATTGAAATTCATTTTCACCGCGATGACGTGGTACCCCACCCACGTTGGCCTCACCCCCTCCTCCCCTTCTCTCCCCGTAATAAGACATTTGTGGCGATGCGCGCGGTCATTTCATCAAACTCGTAGATCGATCGGGACGGGCCGCGGGCTCGCGCCAACCTTTGATGTCGCCGGCCGCACCCGCGCAATAATACACTTGATGCGATTAAGCCCGGCGCACGGCCGTTACATTAAGCTCATTAAAATCGAAATTTCTCTACGTTAAATTATTCGGGCATGATTGATTGATGTTTGTTATTGCGAAAGCCTGGAAAAATTTTTTAAATAAATTAACGTTTTACGATGGTTAATCCGTTCGACTGTAAGCTGCAAGCTCGAGCTTTTCGATGTCGATGAAAATTGTCGATGTTTTTTAATTCCTCAAATGACCGGGACCTCTGAGTTTGAGCTGAAGGCCAAAAATGTTCAAATTCGAAAAATATATAGTTGATACCTGACGTTCTCTTTCTATTAATAAATGTAAAATCAAAATTGATAATTAAAATGTTTAAATTAATTTTGAATTCTCGGATTAAAACTTAGCATACCATTTATTTATTACATTTTCAAGCTTCAAAAGATGATTGTTCACATCTCTATTATTGTTTATCTAAAAAGCTGCACACAAATGACTAATTGAAAATAAAACCAATCTCAAGAACACTAAAAACATAAATCAAATTTAAAATCAATCTAAGACAGCAGGTTTTCGCAAGTGCCGTGAGATTTCCGGGCGATAAACACTTAGGGAAGAGTCACGTCTGAAGGTACGGTCAGGTAGGGCCGACGAATTAGCCAATAAAAGCGATCGTAAAATCCGGAGCAAGGCTCCGGCGGTGCACGAAAGAAGCCGGTGCTGTTGTGGCGCGGAGGAAAAACAGGACGAGCAGGTGCGCGGAGAAAAATAAAAGCCGGACGAGCGTACGGCAGGCAGTGAGTCATGTAAATCGGCGACGCGTATTTTCGGGTTATCTGGTTTTCCGCTCGTGCGGCTACGTGTGCACGTCCGATCAGCCGGTAACGCGAGCGTAAGCACTCGCCCGGCGAGCATTGAATGCGCGTTTAACTGGCGAGAGGGATTCAAGTCCGTCGAATGTAATATTCTTTAGTCACGTTCGAGCACGTGGCTGCGAGAGCAAAGCTTCTTTGTAAGTGGCGAGTTTTTACAGCGTTCCGAGTGGAACTGAGTGAATTGAAGTTTAAGGCAACTTGTACTGCTTTGATTTGAGTAGTCAATTTTGAACTCGTGGAGGATATAATTTGTTTTCGACAGTTTGCATTGTGCTTCGGGATTATCTGTTACATTTCGAAAGCATATTACGTACGAAAGTAAATGTATAAAGTATAAATTTGACGTCAGTACTCTGTAGATGACACTAGTATTGATAATAGTAAACGTTAATATCTGCAGTTTAATAAATAGTTCTACTTATTTATAAATTTCTGGGACTCTATTTTTCAGACGACAAAAAATATGGATCTATTCGTCCGGTACGCACTAAGCTCGCATTCAGAGCTCGCAATTCATTCTAGCCTTGCATTTCATGCGGCGCTGGCAACTATGAAGCACGCGACGCTACGCACGGCCGATGCATTGGTACATTATTATATTCCTCTTTCCGCCGTTCCTTTTTGTGCGGATCCCTCTGGCGGATCTGCGCTCCCGCGACTCCCCGCGCGGCTCTCTTTGAAAGGGCGACTGCGGAGCGGCGGATTCGCGGGGCATAAGCGGATTTCAGACGGAATTGGAGTCGACCGTTCGGTGCTTTGAGGCCGTTGCGCGAGCGCGCGTCTGCGCCAGAGCAACTGAATAGCCGGCTTGCGATTCGCACGGGCGCGCGAACTCGTGTCAGGTGTCCAGGTTGCGCCTATTGACGATTGCTTACGTTGCTATGGGGGATTGGCAGCTTTTAAATACAATTAAAATTCTACTGTTATTTGTTGCCGGATTTCGTGAATAGTCAATTGACATCTTTTCCACAAAAAATGGGATAACTGATAAGCCAGACTAAATGGTATCTCTATTTTAGCTTATAAAACAATAAGAGCTTTTGTCACAGAAGTTTCAATGATCTGAATCGATAAACTATTATGCAGATTGTGAAAGCGTCGCTACAACTTTGTTGCAATATGGGTAAGGTATAACTTATGTTACATTCCTTTCGTGTTAATGCAAGTACGCGTTTTTCTTCATAACCGTAATAGTAACAATTTTTTGTATGCATTCTAATATTTAAGAACTTGTCATGCTAAGCAGAGATCATTACTTCTGAATTTTTATACTTTGTCAGACTAAGCAGAGATCATTACTACTGAATTTGTATTCTTCGCCGGATTAAGCAGAGATCATTACTACTGAATTTGTATACTTCGCCGGACTAAGCAGAGATCATCACTACTGAATTTGTATACTTCGTCGGACTAAGCAGACTAAGCAGAAATTATTACTACTGAATTGATCTACTTCGTCGGACTAAGCAGAGATCATTACTACTGAATTTAGCTACTTCGTCGGACTAAGCAGAGATCATCACTACTGAATTTGTATACTTCGTCGGACTAAGCAGAGATCATTACTACTGAATTTGTATCCTTCGTCGGACTAAGTAGAGATCATTACTACTGAATTTATATACTTCGTTGGATGAAGTAGAGATCATTACTACTGAACTTATGCTGCTGATATTTGCAATTCAGAGATAGCGAGGTAATATTTGTATACCCATTTGGAAATGGGAGCAAATCACGAATCAAAATTCATCCCCTCATATTCAAAAATTTAATTGAAACATAAACACTATTTACAAAAGGATAAAAAAACAGGAAATCGATTTCAGTTTAACACTCTTCACTAAAAGGCAAAGCACACGCCGCCGGAGGCACCTTGCATCCAATAAAATTAATCGGTCGAACCAGCGGCGAAGTCTTAATGAAAAAGCCGCGGCGGGCCGTCCGGGGAAAGAGGCTCGAAAAAGCGAGAGCAGCGAAATTACATCCCGTTTACATCGAGCGCGGAGGGAACGCCAATGTCGCTAGGGCGTCCGTTCGAATTCCTCGATCGTGGCCAATAATCCCCGACGTCAAAGTGCATTACCGCCCGGGTGGGCACACGCTCCTCCGCTCGCGCACCGGGCCCTCTATATTGAATCGAAGGGACGGGGGAGAATGGGGGAGGGGGTGGGGTGGAGGGTTACACGCGGGTACGCGCAGATGGACAGAAAGCGAGGACAGCTCTAATTAATTGCGATTTCACTCTTTCCTGCACTTTGTGAAGCGCTTGCGGTCTTGCCACCCCAGCCGAGCGGCCGCTCGACTAGCAATTACTCAGAGGAGCCGCGGGCGCTCTTTTCTTCCGGCGAGCCGCTCGATCGCGCGTGCCCGCGCAATCACTTTGCGATGATTACGGCAGTTGTCGAGCTGACGGGAATCGAGTGCTGTTCATTGCGGGATTTGCGCAAAAAAGTGTCGTTGACTCGCGGATCGAGTGTGTTGGCGAGCCAATAGATGACGAGAGCGGATTCATTAAAATTCCACACTGAAGGACTGATTTAGCAAAAAGAAAAAGTACTGCAAAATTTTACTGCAAAGATATTTGTGGTTGACTAATTATGACTAAATTAATTGAAATAATAATGTATTATAATTTATTAAGTAATTAAAAAGTTTATTGAACAATAAAGTGTTATAGTGTGTTATTATCTTCTCCCTTACTTGTAATTAAATGCATCATGATTCTAAAATAATCAATTCAAATTAATAATTAAGAGTAACTTTTAAAATTTGAATAATACAAATAATTTTTGTTTTTTAAAATTTAAAAACTGTATTTCACCTTTATATGGCACGTAAAGTCGTCTCTCTACCGTCAAACATTAAATATGATATTTACGCAACGTCTATTCAGAGACGAGGATGATATATGTTACTCCATAAAACAGATAGTAATACATTTCCTCGTATTTTTCAGCATTTTTGTACACCCAAGTAGATAATAAATGCAAGTACATTACCTTTTACACTTAATATAATGCATGTTTAGAGTCAATATAATTTTAGTGTCAATAAATTAAGACCATAAGTAGTAATCGATTTTAAATTTAATATTGCCTCATATAAGCTAAGGAAAATAAATTTAACTCGTTCAGTTTTCCTTGCAGTTATTTGTAACTTTAATGTTCTTTTTGTTCCATAAAAAATAAAATGCTTTACTATTAAAAAACAACTAAAGCGAGAGTAACTCAATAATTGAAAACATATTTTCATATCTATCGATTCGTTGAGAAATTGTTTACTAAATCGCGTTGTTAAATATATATAGTCATGTACATTTAGTGTTAAAAATGAAGTAATTACAATATATTTCTTTGAAAACATAAAAGGTTCTTACTTCTTTTACTGTAGACTAAATTTTATAAACAAAATTATGGCTTTTGGCTTGTTTTTGTTAATCTTCATTTTTCGGTTTTTCTGACAACTTTACTCGCTTTTTTCTTGAGACGGTAGGTGCGACGCAATATTTTTCTTCGAAAATTCCAACGGCAGGTAAAAGCAGCTCGCTCTTGTGTTGGCGATCGCCGCGAGGTCGATGTTTCGGCGTCAGACGGCAGCATCTCCCGGCTGCTCGGATCCCGAGCGCAGCTGGCGCGAAGCTCGGGTAGAGCTTGCGACTCACGCGCCACCACGCGGTCGATCGAGGAAGCTGTTTCCGCTACCTTTTGAGAGGATAAAACGCGCGAGGGGCGCCATTGATAAAGCCGAGTGGATAAGGTCGGGTCCAGTCGGAGGCTGCAGGATATTTTATTTACCCCATGGTGAAGGATGGCAATGGATTTTGAAACCATCGTTTATCGTCATGCACAATAGAAGTAAGTTACTGTCTGCTGATGAAATTAACAGGGATTTATTTAGAAATACATTTATTAATTTGTTATGAAAATTAGTATACCTAATCAAAATTTGTTGTTTATAGTAAAAATACTTTCTTTGCAAATTTATATTTTTTTGCAGCAACGTAATTTAATGTTTTTATACAATATTAATTTTAAAGGAACTAGTACAGTCATATCAGTTGTTAAGGTATTTTAATAGAAGGTAGAAAATGTTTATTATTTTTAGAAATTTCATTAACATAATTATCATTCTGAACATAATTTGTTGGAATGAAAATTTAGGAAAAATTTGAAATTGGATAAATCCATCTAATAATTGTTGTCATAGATTGCATTATCAAAAGCAATAATTTGTTTTTGTAAAAGTATACAATAATTGAAAAACAAAAAAAAGTAGTATACATTTGATTAGTAGGATTTGCTCTATTAATATTTTAAAATTTCTCAATAAATTTCCTTTTTCACCTGAGTATTTATAAAGAATTGTAAACGCGCACAAATCTACCCTCTCTCGATAGTTTCACCAACTAACCGCGAGGTGGCAGTAGTCGTCTTAAACCGACAGAGCTGCGAATCGATCGGCCGGCAGTGCAGTCGAAAGGGTTCTTATCGACAATTTACACGTGCTTTTGGCAGTGTAAAATAAATATCGAAATTTTCAATTATTTAATCTATTATTTTGAAAATGAACTTTTAAACATTATTTTTTATTCATGATATTTTAACGTATTTTATTTCGATGAATCAAATCAGTACGTACACGAAACGTAGTTTATGCAACAATCCTTATTCGGTATATCTATTTATACTTTCGGACAAGTAATTAAAAAAATTGGTGAAACGGGCTTTTCATTAAATAAAAATTGATTCTTTCGGAAGATGTCGACTGTCAATACTCGGTTACCGAATAGTGAACTACGAATTTCGTGCCTACCGTTCCATTTGCGCGTAAACAATACTCGCAGGCTTTTTGGGTCGACGCTTTCGAAATCTAATGTGCGACAATGCGCGCAAACAGCGGACTACGTAATGCACTATCGCATCGAACTATTTCGAATTTAAATACGTAGGAGCGTCCGTGGCCGCCGCAAAGTTTACGCAAACTTGTGCGAGTGCAAAATATTTGTCGGGCCAGCCGAAAATTTCGTGCCTCAAAATTCGAAAATCAGCCGACCAAAAAACCGATATTTACGGGCCACGGCTCGAAAATCTCCGATGCGTGTCCGGAGCGGCGAATATCGCGCTCTTTAATGAATCATTGGCCGGTACATTTGTAATGAGCTATTGGGAAACATAATTTACTGCGCTGGCAATAAATAATTCCGGGACATTAATTGCTCTTTACGAGTACGATTCAAATTTTGGGCACTCAATTAAATGTTAATTTTGTAATGAATAGTTTCAAATGATCTGTAATTACTGCATTTGCAAGAAAAATACATTTTATTTTGTTAAATAGAAGAATAATTCTGGTAGATTCTTTAAAGCTCTTAAAAACAAAAGTGTACTGGACCAATACTGAAAAACAATTTAGTCATTTTAAGTAAATATTTCTTTAATGTTCTAATAAATAATTTTTTTGAAACTGAAGTATTTCGTAGTTTCAAGAAAATATTTAGTTTTTTTTGAGTGTAGTATTTTTTAATCAGCATATTGATGAATTTTATTAATCAGAATGCACACTGATTAATATGCAATTAAATATTAATTATTCAATAACTGATTAAATACATTTTGTTACTTATTTTATTATACTATACATAAATGCAGCAGAGTACAGAATAAATTAAATCTATATTACAGACAAAATTTTCTATTTGATACAAAAATATTCTTCACAAAGTACAGTAAATAATGTGGAACTACTCGTAAGTGTAGTTGTAGGCAGCTCTGCTCATAAAATTGATATATAGTCACAACTAAGTTTGTCATTACGACTGAAAATGACCTACTCATTTCCCGAGAAAACCTTAGAGCCACTATTAAACAAAGAGCGTAAAAGCGCGAGGCGAGAGGGGCGTGGGGGAGAGGCTAACCGAGCGTGGAAGCGCAAATTGAAAAGTAAGTCCGAAGACGCGCGGCGACGAGCTTGAAAAGCCCGTCGCATTCGCGGGCTGTAAATTGATCACGGGTGGCGCGGTTGGCTTTATCTTTACGACGTTGGCTCGTAAAATATTTACATTTCGGCCGGTTGCATTTGCCGGATGGATTTGCTCCCTTCCCGACGTTTTCCCTTTTACCCGAGCCGTACAGCGAAAGGACTTTCGTCTCCGCGCTAAGCCGACACTCGTTCGCTCGCCCGCCCGCCCGCCTTCCCTTCCATTTTACGATTTCCCCGGGTGTCTCTTTGATGGCGCCTACAAATAGATTGAATTTTAGGGAGTTTTGCCGGCTGTGTAAAAATGGCGCGCTTAAACAGCCTCCCGGGACGAATACTTTTGGTAATGAACCGATGGAATAAAAATATTAATTTCGATTAATTTTTAGTGAACCGAAGGGATAAAAAGCATTAATTTTCAGCAATATTGGCAAATCTATTTTAAAAAACTAGTAAGAAATACTTAGCGATGGTTAGTAGAATCTTTATTCAGAAGTGGACATAGTTAAAGTATTGTACGTGTACACAATTCTAGATCCTCTAAATATCTTTTTGAATTACATTTTTTTTTAATTGTCAAATACAAAAATTAATAACCTCGTAACTTATCTATCTTTATTAAACTTAAAATTATTTATCCTAAACTATTTAGTTAACCCAAAATTATTAATCAATAGGGTAATTTCTTATTACGCAACTATTATACGTGCAACTATAAAATTAGAAAATTCAAATATTTTTCTTTTACGATTCAATGCAATTGAATTTCCAGTTACATAGTAATATAGAAACTTTTAGCTTTGGATTTCAGCCAAATAAGTTACTTTTTAATAATTCGTAATATGATGAATATGCATGCAAAAACTAGAAAAAAAATCTCCCACCTGTTTTCGAATGCCACCACTTACTTATTATAATAATCAACAGTTAAATATGCCAAGATCTAATAAGAATCTTTACTTTAGCAGGAAAAATAAATTTAAGCAGCTATAAGGACAATAAAATAGGTTTTCAACTGCGCAATTATTTCCACATGCTCCCAACTCGCGTAAACACCCCGGCGTGCCTGGACAATTTCGCCCAAACTTTATTCAACAATGGGCTGCGAGTAACGAGTCGCGAAAAAGCGCGGCGAAGAAAGTGCGAGGGGAAAAAAAGAAGGAAGAAGCGGGGCGAGGCTGCAATTTAATTGACCCAGTTTTGCGGGCGCGGCCGGCTCACATATTAAAAATGCCGGGACGCCTTCGCGCGCCAGCTGGCCGAAAACTTGAGAATGGACCAGCTCGCGCGCGACGCACAGCCCCCCACCTCCGCCCACGCGCGAAGTGGGTCGCGAATTACTTTCGCCGGGGGATCGTAATCACTTCCTTCTTTTTTGCGCCGAGACGCGTGGCTCTCTTAATTTACGCCTCGTTCGTTGTTTCTTCATTTCGGGAAGACGCCGGACTCTTCTTACAGGGAGGGTGAACTTTTTTCTATTCTTCGACGCCATTTTCGAAGGTTGAAGCGCGACGAAGTGCGGCGTACTTTTAAACGCGTGCCTCCCAAGGGATATTAAAAGAGAGAGGAATCAAACGCGGAAAGTCTGTTGTGCGAATTTGATGCACGGGATGTAAAATATGAAAAATGCGTGTGCTTTTAGTTCAGATTTTAATTAAAATATATTTGTATGAAATATTTTAGAGGTGAAATTTAATATAGTGTGTGGAAATTACAATAAAAATTTTAATAATCTAAAACATGAAATTACGTTCTACATAAATCTAATACAAATGTGATATGGCGTAGTTTCACAAAATGTGATATAGGTAAAAAATTGAAATAATGTTATTTAATAAAAATTTAATCAAATCAATGGAATTTTAAGACTGCAACTAGAGATCTATCTTAGCCGTAAGGACATCTACTTTATTTTTGAAAAATTTCACAAGAATTTTTCGAAGTAAATGCTGTGGAATCGACCTCCGCGAGGATGCAAAATGTCATCATCACTACTCAATTTGTATACTTCGTCGGACTAAGCAGAAATTATTACTACTGAATTTATATACTTCATCGGGCTAAGCAGAGATCATCACTACTGAATTTGTATACTTCGTCG